>CM055750.1:2700273-2827827 GCA_029465975.1 Dallia pectoralis | reverse complement strand
TGCAGGTCAATGTTCTGCACTCATTCACTGCTCACATTGCACTGCGTTTGGTTTAGACTCTGCATTGAAGGTTTCTTGCCCTCGTACATACTAGTTCACTTTGGGTAGTGTGTACTGGTTGGTATATTCCTTTGATGTGCACTACCTTTCCATCCACTATAGGAGGAGTCTATCTGAGCCCATCCAGCTGTGACCTACATCTGGAAGCACGTAGTTCTCCTGATTTTGCCTAGGGGGCGCAATAGCGTGGAACTGCATGGCCTGAAGTCGTGGCATCACCTGTGCGCCTAAAAAATAACTACATTGATTGTGTCATGTATGACTGCAGATGCCAGCCACAAAGTAAAATAGTCTGAACTCATAGAAGGCGTTATCTCACTAAGTGTTCAGTTCAGAACACCCATGGTGTGTGTACTTATTTAATAATAATAATGTAATTGCTATGGGTAGCCCTTTCTTAACCCAGGATAATCTGGAAGAACTGTACGACCAGGGTTAGAATGTGGGTTCAATTTAGGATTTGAGGTTAGACATTTCGAGTTGTAGGTTTAGTACCGGTTTAGATTAAATAATATCAGAGATAGTTTAAGAAAAACTATGTATACCGGTATATCAACTATTAGTTACTGTTTCACTTTGAATTCACGAAAGGCCTTCACTCAATAATGAAGACAAAAATGTCTGCAAACTCTGGTTAAGCCTGACCAACTGGATACATTGGGAATATTTTTCCTGTCTCCATTTTGAAAAAAGGTGTTTAGGGTGAATGGTAGAGTTGTTGTTCGAATTAGGGTTAGGATTTGAACCTGCTCGTTAGAATTATAAAATGGTTTAGACATTATGACTAGGTTAAGTTTAGGCATGAATGTTTGGTTATTGACATAAGGTGAAGGTTCAGGTTAGGGTCATGGTTAGGGTTGGTCGGGTGTGTGGCGTTGGTTGACATTTCGGTATTTCATTGCAGAGGTCGTAACCCTTCCGGGGTCAGGCCTTACACTGGAAATTGAATTACAGTCGTGTAAAGTAAGTACACCCTGTGGAAAGTTCTCTTTTATTTACATAACTGGACATATGGATACTTAATCTTCACTTTTACACTATTGTCCGATAAAGATATCCTAATTTATTAAAGGACACTGAAAGAATACACGTTGCAATCATTCATTTATAATATACGTGAATACATTTTTTACCGTGCAGAAAAATTAAGTACATCGCTGGCTTCAGTAGCTAGAGTTACTCCCTGCATTATGCTGTTTCATGTCACTGTCTATCAGTGCCTTACTTCGGCTGTGTCATGTTTGTGAGCTTTCTTACATCAAGGGGATCCAGTCCCTCTACAGAATATAGATAGGATTGAGATATTCGGCTTTGACTGCCATCATCCAACGTTTCCTCTTTTCAGCTTTTTTTCTGTTGTTGCTTTGCTTGTGGGTTTCTGGTCATTGTCCTTTTGCCAGATCCACGTTTGCTTCAGGTTTTTGACAGATGCCTTCACATTCTCATTAGGAATTCACCGGGTCACCATGTGGAATTCATGGTCACTCAATTCTGAAAAGTTGACCAGTGCCTTGTTTTTCTAATGGCGCGTCTATCGTTTTCTCCAAACATGAGAATTGCAGAAACAAAGTCAGTCGAATCATCTGTCCAGTCGTTTAAATCTTTAACCAGGTGTCGTGCTGCAAACGTCAGTCGTGTCTTTTTTAGAACAACTTCCTTCCTGACCTCTCATGTCGGCTAATGAACTTTGACATCGACTTTGGCAAGACAGGCCTTTCGGATTTTACCCTGGGGTTCTTAGGTAACCTATATGAGCAAGTTTTTGTCACCTTTTGGGCTGAATTTGTTGGATTATTATTTTTTTGATGGAGGCCAATCTGTTGGATGGTGGAATGATGTAATGTACATTTAGGTCAAGGTCAAACAAGGTCATGTTTCTAACATTTCTGTGAGGCTGAACCCTCCTAAGTTACTCTACAAATATGTCCCACTTTATGATATTGTAAAGGTAGGGGTGTACTAACAGTTTTAGCATCCGGCAATTGTATCTCTGTTTATTTTAACAGATAACAGAATTTAGCTCAAATTTCCCAAACATTTCCCAAACATTTCCCAAAACATATATATAAACATATATATATATATTTATATTCCTATTTATATATATATATGTATATAAATAGGAATTTTTCAGTGGGTCTACTTACTTTTTCACACAACTGTCCATTGCAAGTAAACTCCTCCCCATTGCCGTACCATTCCTAGTAGACTTTCTCAATAACATGACGCCAGATTGGTGCAAACTTTCAGTATTTAATCTGTGCACACAATCTATCGTTTGTCTAGTATTAGTCGCCGGTGTCAAAAGTAGTTTTAAAGTTCATTATGCAGCTGGACATTTAGATTCCTCAAAATGTTTCAGTGTTTATTTTAAACCAATTCTTCTCAAGCTCACTTTTATCTTTTGTTTTCTCAGTCACGGTCGTGCATAGTGTTTTAACTGGCGTGAATGCTTGGGATATTGCTGTTCATTAGCTTGTATTAATTCACTGGTGGATCTTGTGTGATCTCTTCTTTTTTTACCGGGGTCATTGCTCACAGGAAGTATAGAGGGAAGTACTTGGTCATTAATCATCGCAGCTCAACGTTTCCTTTCTGTATTCTAGTGTTACGACATCAGCTTAGTGACTGAAGCAACGCCATTGACAACATCAACCATGTTTGTTCACGCATCATTTTTCGTAATTATGCGTAATGAAGTCGGAAAGTGAGATCTGCTGCGAAAACCACTAAAATAAGAAAAACTCAAAGTTGACGGATTAACTTTAACCTCGTCTTCCTTGTATCTCGTCAAATCCAAAGTGCTGGAGTACGCAGCGAAGACAACAAAACCTCTGTCACTTCAAATACCTTCGCATTCCACACTACCTAGCCAGCTAGCTCCTGTGCTAAGAGAAACATATCACAATGAAAACGTTTCAATGAAACATGAGCAGCCGTGATCTGACCCCAAGTCAGTTTGTTATAAAAACGCTGCTTCATCGGACACTACGGCTTTCTATATGATTATAATGATCTATGCTCGGGTGAACAAGACAGGAGGCAGTGGCGAATTAAGATGATTCAGCAAATACCAATTATGGAATGAAATACCCCAGTAATGGGCACATCTGTTAGACACAAATACTAACACAGTGTATGTCAATGGGAAGCCAAATATGTCCACGTCTGTATTTGACTGTATCTGACCCCTTACTCATTTGGACACATGTTGATATAATAATGTAAGCTGTGTCAGACTTTCTTATTACTCATCGGCAAATGAAGGCCAATTAATTTATTCCAATGTTTTTGGACGGATTTGCTCCTTGCATGTCAGATCCTGGCACGCCCTTTTTAAAGTGCCTAACACAACTTAACTGTGGGTGGCTAATTTAAGGAGAGAAATGTAGTTGCTGCTCTGAAATACCAAATGTGGTTCCCGCTTCCATAGTCCAGATGTGGTTTCTGCTTCTTCTCAAAACATCACATTCGTTACACACTGTGTCTTCTCCAGAGCTATGATTGATTGAGCTGTGTGTCAAAGGTTGCCGTGGGTCAACCCCATATGTGTAGAGTCAACCCGTACACAGGCAATACCACCTACCGTTGTGTAAAACATTCAGAGGAAGATCTCTGTCATACATCACAGCGTCGTATGGTCAGTCAAAAAGGAACAGCTTTCAATCGGCGTGTTAGTTTAGTCTTGCGTTTTAAAATCAACTTCGGTGTAGCGAGTCCAGACTCTCCCTCTGCGCGAGAGACCGAGCTCTGAGACAAACCAGAGAGGCTGAGATACTGCCTCCAACACTTCCAAGGAAGTAAACGTGTGGCAGGGGCCTCAAAGAGGTCAAAGATGTGGGAGGACAAGGAAAAGCATCTGTTCTTTCATGACAGAGCAGAGAGGGCGATCGGAGCGGAGTTAAGTTCGCGTTAAGCCGAGACTACCAAAGACTGCCTTCTCCAAACACACTCCCTAGTCCTCACTCATTCCCGAATAGACACGGGGTCATCTTCAAACAAGTCTCGTTTTCCTTTAGACACCACGGGCCTGTCCGACGAACTGGATCAACGAACAGTCCCGAAAAAAGAAACAAGTCGCTGTGTGTTCCGCCTGTTGTAGCTGTCGCTAACTGTCTGCGGCGGGAAGTTTCGCTCTAATACCATATTTATAATCTCCTCGGGTTAGCACTTTAGTAGCCACTATCGTTCTGAGTCATGACTGCTGACGGGGAGGCTCGGCCTCGACGGGTTCTGGGGAGAATGATGTTGATGGGAGAAGTGTCCGCTTCAAAGTTCCTCACGCGCACGGAAAGCACGCGAAGGAAGAAAGAAAAGGGGCTTTGCGGTCTTTTTAGAGCGCTCTGCGCTAACCGCGAGGAGGCGAAGTGCAGGGAGAGAGGAGATGAAAGATCCCAGGGCGGCGGCCGGTTGTTGTTTCACAGTGTTTACGTCTCCTTCCTTATCGGGTTCCTCCGCTGACACTTGTGTTTTCTTTCTACCTTCCGCAGGGCTCCGGATTTGGCGTGCTGCAGCGGGTGGGGGCAGGTTGGAGACGAATGTCCGACACGTATGTATACAGTTCGGCGAAATCACGGTCGCTCGTCGCACGTTCCATTGTCAGACCGACCGTTCAACAGAAATTATTATTTTAAACTACGGTTCTTGGATGTGTTTTCGATGTTGCATTCGTGGTCCTGTTGTGATTTGGAATGTCCTCTCCACGTAGCTCTCTGTGAAGGCAACTTCACCTGTAAGGAGAACGAGGTGTGCGTTCGGCCCAACGAATGCCGCTGTCGCCATGGATACTTCGGCGCCAGTTGCGATACAAGTACGCCCACGATTTTATTTCCACTATCGAGGACACATGTGTAATGCTAGCTAGTGTTTCCCGGGCCATAGCCACCTGATATTTCTTATTCCCCTCTTTTCCCAGAATGCCCCAATCAGTTCTGGGGCCCTGACTGCAAGGGCAAGTGCCAGTGTTTCCCCAACGGCCAATGTGACGACGTCACCGGCCGGTGCACGTGTAACACCAACCGCTGGGGGGCCAACTGCGAGAAGCCCTGCCTCTGCCAGAAGGGCAAGTGTGACCAGGAGACGGGCACGTGCACCTGCCAGTACGGCTTCTGGGGGCCACAGTGCGCGAACAACTGCTACTGCAGCCTCACGTCGGTCTGCGACCAGACCAGCGGGAGGTGCATCTGTAACCCCGGCTGGTCGGGACGGAACTGCGCCATCCAGTGCACCTGTAACAATTCCCCGTGCGAGCAGTTCACCGGGCGCTGCCAGTGCCGGGACAAGTTGTGGGGCCAGCGCTGTGACCGGTACTGCCAGTGCGTGCACGGGAAGTGCAACCAGGCAGACGGCACGTGCACATGCACGCCGGGCTACAGGGGGAAGTTCTGCAGGGAACCGTGTCCCGCCGGGTTCTACGGACAGAACTGTCGGAACAAGTGAGGAACACTTTTAGAGCTGAAAAGCAAAAAAGGGTGTTTATGATTGTGAGGATAACGATCCGACCAGGTTTATGTTTGTGTCTACTCTCCGGTGCTTTTACTCGGGGTTTCTGTATTTCCACGAACGTGACAATTGTTGTATCTTAAATCTGTGAGGTAATTTAGCCCAAATGGTCCAAATGCGATAATGCCATTTCCACGAACGTGACAATTGTTGTATCTTAAATCTGTGAGGTAATTTAGCCCAAATGGTCCAAATGCGATAATGCCTGATCAGCGTTCGTGTTAGCATCCAACATGCTAAAGCCTCAAAAGTTTGTAGCGTTTGTAGCCTTTTCCACACTTCTCCAACCTCAATGTATCAGACATTAGATTTGTATAGAGGTGCACAATGTCTACACCCCCCTGTGAAACCAAAGCAGAAGGATTGAAGTTTATAAAATGACAGCTAAAGCATGGACACAAAATACACTTTAAACATGTCTCGCAGGCATCGGCTGGGCCAAAATGCGGCCCGCTGTATCAAATACGACTAACGTACGGTTTAATTTCCCGTAGGTATTTCTTAACCCGATTTTAACAGCCTCTCTACCTCCCTGTCCTGTCCCCAGGTGTGGCCAATGTAAAGGCCAGCAGCCGTGTAAGATCACCCAGGGGGTATGTGTGACCTGTGAGAGTGGTTGGAACGGGACCAAGTGTGACCAGATGTGCTTGCCAGGTTTCTTTGGAGAGAACTGCCTGGAAGTGTGTCCGCCCTGCAAGGACGGTCACTTCTGCGACCGCGTCAACGGAAAGTGTACCCACTGCAACCCTGGCTGGCTCGGGGACAGGTGCGTTAAAAGGGACACACTGGCACGCGGCGTTCACACCTTTATCGGCACGTTGTGGTGTAAATTAAATTATAATTAAGTCCCAATAACAACTCAACCCTATTTTAAAAAATGTGTCAATTTATTCAGAATAAAAAAGGTAAATGTACATACTTATAGAGGATCTTTTACCAGGATTCTCCTAATTGGGTTTACAAGGATTCAATGTATCGACAGATCTCAGAAGCTTATAAAATATTTGCTAAAGCATTGAAATTTCTCAAAAACACATCGGGCTCCATCATGGATTTGGAACCAACAAAACGATTTTCTCGAGCTGTCTGTCCAGCCAAACAACTGTGCAAGAAGGGCTTTTATCAGGGAGGTGACAAAAAAACAATATCCACTCCAGCAGAGCTTGAACGTTTCTCTGCAAATATGGGAGAACCTGCCAAAAATGAAAAATGTTTTGCAGCACTCCATCATTTAGGTTATTTTGGTAAAGTGGCTAGGCAGAAGCCACTCCTGAGTAAATGACATATGACATGCCGCCTGAAACACTATGAGAGCATGAAGAAAATGATTTTCCGGTCGGATGAGACCAAAATTGAGCTATTACCGGTAGGTCTGAATGCAGAGCGCTACTTTGGTGAAAAAGGGTTCTGCGGGTCTGGTTAGAAGAATGAACAGAGCAGAACACATAAAGTTTCTTGAAACCGGATTCAGAGTGTACAGGAACTGGGGCTGAGATTAGTCTTTCAGCACAACAATGACCCGAAACATAAGAGAATGCTGGCTGGATTAGCTTTGACGAAAAATGTGTGAATGTGTTTGAAATGACTCGGAAGCCAAACCCGGACGTGAACCATCTCAACATCTACGAGGAACACTAAAGCCTGTTGTTTTCTAACACTCCTCATCCAATCAGATATGACGGCCATCACCATGAACACCAAAAGTGCAAAAGTGTTTCTCAAAAGCACTAATCTAAGGGTCTGGATACGAATATGCATTTTAAAAACACTGTATTTTGTATTGTTAATAGATAGATTTTTGATGAATACTTTTAAGTCACACATTGTTTTACCAGCACTGTGTGTTTGTGCTTATAGTGGTCGTGCTTATAGTGTTTGTGCTAATAGTGTTCGTGCTTATAGTGTTCGTGCTTATAGTGTTCGTGCTTATAGTGTTGGTGTTAATAGTGTTCATGCTTATAGTGTTCGTGCTTATAGTGTTCGTGCTTATAGTGTTCGTGCTTATAGTGTTGGTGTTAATAGTGTTCGTGCTTATAGTGTTCGTGCTTATTGTGTTCGTGCTTATAGTGTTCGTGCTTATAGTGTTCGTGCTTATAGTGTTCATGCTTATAGTGTTCGTGCCTATAGTGTTCTTGCTTATAGTGTTCATGCTTATAGTGTTCGTGCTTATGGTGTTCGTGCTTATAGTGTTCGTGCTTTGACTCCGATCACCTGACAAACCACCGTAATCATGAACACTCCCGTCTTTTGTCCCTCTGTGTGTGGATAGGTGTGAGGTGCGTTGTCCCAACGGGACTTACGGGAACAACTGCGAGAACGACTGCAGCCATTGTTTCAACGGCGTCTGTCATGTTGCCACCGGAGAATGTCTGTGTGACCCGGGTTTCTTCGGAACGTAGTAAGTCCTGGGGAGAGAAATATCACCGAAACACTGTTATGTTTACACTAGCCCGGCACAACTACAATACCCAGAATAGCGTCCAACAAAACATCACATGCTTTCTTTCGCAACACACATTTTTTTGGTTGCACGCATTTCTGCTCTATGCTTAGTATGACATTGCGTAATTACATGAGACAACCCGGAAACACTTGGTACGTATCCTTGAATAGTTTTAAACCTCTGTTGTTTTGTGAAACTTCATATGTTATACTTATTATGCAAATGAATTGCGTCGCACAACCACATGTGTTCATATCCCTGTATGCAACGGTTGGTGGGATCCAACCCCTGTGAACGTAATCCGACTGATGACTCACGAGCGAGGAAGACAGCAGAAGTGCTATCTCATTTCCTGCAAATCATGTTTTAATAGATGACTGAAGAGAGAGAACGCTAGGACATTAATTCGAGAAAACACCTTAGATGTACCCATTGGTTATTCATAAAGAGAAATCAGCGTTTGGTTGTTGTTGTACTTAGTTACTAAGTTGTGTTCGACTTCAACTTTCACTGTCTACATAAAGACACACTTAAGATTGTAATTACTATAGATTCGCGACATACTGCGTTTATATATAATTTATCAGTATTTTAATTGGATTCGTAACGTGTAATAATGAAAAATAACTGTTATGTAGCATATCAAACAAAATGTATGACACAGTCAAAAATGCTGATCACAGAAATCAGAGAACCTTGTTTGGCTCATAAAAGCACAACTACACTAAAAATAAAAGCACAAATCGAACAAAAGCTCTGTGGTTTTTCTGTAATTACACTGTGATTGTCTAGACGGACCGACTAACAGAGCCTGATCTTTCCTCCAGCTGCAATATGACCTGTCAGATGGGCCAGTACGGCGTTAACTGTGCCCAGACCTGCTCCTGTCACGACAAAAACTGCAACCCGGCGTCCGGGGCCTGCAATCTACGTAAGGAAACAATCTGGTCTCTGTATTCACCCGTTCACACAGATCTGGGAAAACGTTGGGTCACTGTTTTCCTCGGCGGTTTAAGCTACGTGATTTGAAAAGTACACAATCGTGTCGCTATATTTGGCGTCCTTGGTGGAATACTTGGTACGCCCGAGGCTTCTGCTGATGTATCCGTTCTTATGTTTCGGAAAAAAGGAGGCGAGATGTAAATTGAACACGCTGCTGTCTTCGCCAGACCATAGAGAACATATCAAATGTGGCCCCGTAGGTCCCAACCCCAAAACCTCCGTCTTGAACTGTTTGTCTAAATACCTAGTTGCTAGCGGTGACGCTGCTCGAGTAGAATGTCTGGGAGTCGAAATGACTTCCGAACAGCGTCCTATTCCCTTATATATTCCCTGTGTTTGACCGGACACCTTGGACCCTGGCGGAAAGTAGTGCCCTGCGTAGTGTAGAGTTGAGGCACGGCTTGGAGGGGGATACTGAGCGCTAACGCAGGCCGCCGAACGTCCATTCAAGTTACGGTCGCTGAGTGAACATGCAGGGACGCATGATGGCGTTTCCAGGCTGCCTGGTGCTCTCTCTGTTTTACTGCTGTGTTTGTTGGCACCGTTCCCGTGCCGTCGGAGAGAGAGAGAAACAGAATGTGGGGGTGGTGGAGGAAGAGAGAGAGGGGGGGGGGAGAGAGAGGAGGGGGTCACCAGAGGTTTTTTTCAGCAAATGTTGAGGAGAGCGGATGATGTCATGGGGTCAGGCCTTAGGGGCTTCTGCTGGGCCGTTCCCTTCCTCTTTATCCAGCTGTTAACACAGCGTCCGTACGCCGGCCCCGCCCAGACCAGCACGAGTCCGCGCATCCGGGTCCTTCACCACAGGCACTCAGCGATGTTTCCCTGCTAACCAATAGGTTGTTTAACCAATATTGTCATCCGGCTGCCCAGTTTACACATAGAAACTGTACAGATTAAGGTTGTGTACAAAAGGTATGTAGGTGTTGCTAATAAATCCTAAGTTAATGATTTTGCTATAAGGAGGGAGTGCAGGGAATTCAACTGTCGATTTCAAGACTAGAGCTGCATGGACGTCAATGTGGCTGTTTCAGCCTGTTTACATCCTCTTTGTTTACGTCCTCTGTTTACATCCTCTGTTTACATCCTCTTTGTTTACGTCCTCTGTTTACGTCCTCTGTTTTCGTCCTCTGTTTACGTCCTCTGTTTTCGTCCTCTGTTTACATCCTCTGTTTGTTTACGTCCTCTGTTTTCGTCCTCTGTTTACATCCTTTGTTTACGTCCTCTGTTTACGTCCTCTGTTTACGTCCTCTGTTTTCGTCCTCTGTTTACGTCCTCTGTTTTCGTTCTCTGTTTACATCCTCTGTTTGTTTACATCCTCTGTTTACATCCTCTTTGTTTACGTCCTCTGTTTACATCCTCTGTTTACATCCTCTTTGTTTACGTCCTCTGTTTACGTCCTCTGTTTTCGTCCTCTGTTTACGTCCTCTGTTTTCGTCCTCTGTTTACATCCTCTGTTTGTTTACGTCCTCTGTTTTCGTCCTCTGTTTACATCCTTTGTTTACGTCCTCTGTTTACGTCCTCTGTTTATGTCCTCTGTTTTCGTCCTCTGTTTACGTCCTCTGTTTACATCCTCTGTTTGTTTACGTCCTCTGTTTTCACCCTCTGTTTACGTCCTCTGTTTTCGTCCTCTGTTTACGTCCTCTGTTTGTTTACGTCCTCTGTTTGTTTACGTCCTCTGTTTACGTCCTCTGTTTACGTCCTCTGTTTACGTCCTCTTTGTTTACGTCCTCTGTTTACGTCCTCTGTTTACGTCCTCTGTTTGTTTACGTCCTCTGTTTGTTTACGTCCTCTGTTTACGTCCTCTTTGTTTACGTCCTCTGTTTACGTCCTCTGTTTACGTCCTCTGTTTACGTCCTCTGCTTTTAGTCCTCTGTTTACATCCTCTGTTTACGTCCTCTGTTTTCATCCTCTGTTTACACCCTCTGTTTACGTCCTCTGTTTACATTCTTTGTTTACGTCCTCTGTTTACATCCTCTGTTTACATCCTCTGTTTACGTCCTCTGTTTACGTCCTCTTTTTACGTCCTTTGTTTACATATTCTGTTTACATCCTCTTTATGTCTTTCCTTTCAATGCTTACAACAAACAACAGGCCTTCTGTATTTCACCCGCGAGAAGGTGAAAAATAGTGTAGGTCGGATTGACTTCAGATAGTTTTGACTCATGGGTAATGTTAGCTTCATACAGCTCCGGTAGTTCTGTACTAAAGTGACATGTTAGCTGGCGCCAGCCTCTATACAACTCCAGTAGTTCTGTACTAACGTCACCCATTGGTTGAAGCATTGTCTCTTGCCTTTTTAGAGTCCAATCAGCGGATGGGCGTGATTGCGGCGGGGACCCTGGTTTCCTTCCTGCTCATCGTTCTGCTCTCTCTCCTCGGATGCTGTTGTCTCTGTCGAAATAAAGACAACCACAGGTGAGTAACAGACAGTGGGATTGGGTGAAGAGCGGGGTGGGGTTGGGGACAGGTTATGGGCTGGGCTGGGGATAGGTGAGGGGCGGGGATAGGGACAGGTTAGGGGCGGGGATAGGTGAGGGGCAAGGCTAGGGACAGGTTAGGGGCGGGATAGGTGAGGGGCGAGGCTAGGGACAGGTTAGGGGCGGGGCTGGGGAAAGGTGAGGGGCGGGGCTCGGGCAAGGTGAGAGGCTGGGGACAGGTTAGGGCCCTTCACCCTAAAGTTTTTCATAGAGCTCCGTCCTTGAATTCCTACATGAATTTATTTTTGCCTTAAAGTAACTCCCAGCTGGAGTTAAACGGAGTTGTATTTCCACAACAGTTGAGTCTGTCATCAGTTCGTGGGACTACTTTTGGGCCAATGTGGTATAACACGAATGATGGGTTCTGCCCGATAATTAAGAAGCCTTTGATCTCAGTAGGTCTGGGCCCACTTTTCTAAACTTTAACTCGTTACCGTGTAGCGTAGCGTGAACACGTCAGGTCGCTCCTATTTTGCAATTGTGCTCGTTTGAGTCTGTCATCAAATTCACCACAGTAACTACAGTAACTACAGTTTCCACAGTAACTACAGTCTCGCTACAATGGGTTCCCTCAAACTAATCCGCAAACAGGATTTAAACGGAGGTTCGGCGATAACTGCAAAGCGATAACTCGAGGCCAATTTGTTAATGCGTCTGATTTGCATTGATCGAACATAACCCTGTAGTTATCTCAGCATGTAGTTTGAATTATTGGGACGGTCTCTCACTTAGGCCTGTGCATGGAATATATGTTTTGCTAGAACAGCATGCCCGACCATTCCAGCTTACTTTCACAGCTGTGTTTATTAATTCAGAAGCTCGTATCCAGTAAAGTTGTGGCCGTAGTTTCTACCTCTCATGTCGTGATGTTCCATTACCATAAAACTCACCGATTGGGCCAGAAAACAACAACAAAAACACTCCTGCCTAATTCTTTGCGCTTTAAAAGGTCGGACGTCTTTTCCTGTTTTGCATCGCGGTTACGGGAGCTGCTGGCGCTTTTCATTAAAACTCCGGGTTGCCAAGTAGAAAATGGGTCAGAGTGATTTTGTGTGGTCCTTCTCGTCATGCCGCACGTGGCAAGTAGCTCGTACCTCACCCAGACCCCCCACACCCCGATCGGGTCAGTTTGTGTGGTTTGGTGATTTACTGTGTGTTTTCCATGGCGTCATTCCTCCCTTTTCCCCAGTCCTGACCAAGACAACTGTACCAACAGCAATAAAGCCAAACGGATCCTGTGCGGACGATTCAGCCGAATCAGCACCAAGCTCCCCCGGATACCACTGAGACGACAGAAGCTGCCCAAAGTAGTCGGTAAGCCCCGAAACCCTCTCCTCCGCTGTCCCAAATGGCACCTCGTTTCCTGCAAAGGGCACTGCTTAAATAGTGCCCGGGCGCCCACTTTTTGGGACGGACCCTAGCCGCCACTGCCTTAAATACAATCCCCTCTTGTTTGCTTGTGTTCACGCTTCATTTGGGTCTTGATGATCCCATCGTTTCTGTGTCCTAGTTATGGCTCTTCAACTCCCCAGCAAGAGTTTTCATTTTCACTCTCTCTCTCTCCTCTCTCCTGCCCCCCTCTCCTCTCTCCACTCTCTCTCTCCCCCCTCTCTCTCTCTCCTCTCTCTCCCCTCTCTCTCTCCTCTCTCTCTCGTTCTCTTTATCTGTCTCTCTGTCACTCTCTCTCTCTCTCTCGTTCTTTTTATCTGTCTCTCTCTCCCTCTCTCTCTCCTCTCTCTCTCCCCTCTCTCTCTCTCTCTCTCCTCTCTCTCACCTCTCTCCCCTCTCTCTCCTCTCTCTCCCCTCTCTCTCTCCTCTCTCTCCTCTCTCTCCCCTCTCTCTCTCCTCTCTCTCCCCGCTCTCTCTCTCTCCTCTCTCACTCCCTCTCCCTCTCTCCCTTTCTCTCTCTCCTCTCTCCTCTCTCTCCCTCCACTGGGGCTGGTTTTCAGTCCATTAATAGGGTTGAATAGTGTACCGCGGCTGCAAATAGGTATAAGGTTTCATCTGAGAGGAATGTGCTGGTGGCCAGCCGTATTATTCCTGGTACCCAGAAACACCACGTGTTCATATTATTAGAACCCTAAACGGGCCCTCCCCCAACACACTTTTTTCTTTTTGGTTCCTAATTTCTCTCCTTCGCCTGTTCCTGAGAAATAGGAGAGTTGAGTTCCCCCGCGGCCACGCTTTTATTGTTGAGGAAGAAAGTGTCCGTAAAGCGGTGTTGTGCTCTGGTAGCTTTGAGAAGATGTGAGTGATACTTTATCAAAGGCCGCTCTGTGTGTGTGTCAACGCGGAGACGAGCAGCTTCATTCGGACTGTCTGTCTGTATCTTTCAATTTGGAGGAAGGTCTTGTGGTGTGGTAGAAGATCTTCTGTGTGCTAGGGCCCATCTCAGGGCATTACACGTGGCTTATGCTCTCAGGACATCTCCTTCGTCAACCCAGATGTCTTTTGGAATCTCCGGACATTCCAGCCCACATTCCAGACCTGCATTTCCATGGGTGCTTTGGCTATGCTGTGTAGGACTTGTTATGAAAGCATTCATGGAACAACTCCGACAGTGGTCTGGCGATATTTTGGGATGGAGAATTAAAATATCTTTGGGATGTATTGAAGTTACCCTCAGTCAATCAGTTAACCTGCGTTAGGGCAGGAGGTAAAGAGTTGCAGCAATGCATTGCCACACAAAACGTATCCCCTCAAATGCCCTCGTATGCATTCGTATGCACCTCCTCTACTCTCCTCCTTCATGGTGAGCATGTGCTCCTCTACTCTTCTCCTTCATGGTGAGCATGTGCTCCTCTACTCTCCTCCTTCAGCATATGCTCCACTACTCTCCTCCTTCAGCATGTGCTCCTCTACTCTTCTCCTTCATGGTGAGCATGTGCTCCTCTAGTCTTTCAGCTGATTATTTCAGCTGTAGCAGCTGCCTTCATCCTGCCCAAAGAAACACGCTCTGGAACACTATTGACTATTGTCTTTGTCAGCAGCGTCCGTGCCATTATTCACGAAGACCCTCATAGTTTACTGTAACTACTATAAACAATCCACCCGAGGCTACAGCAATGACGTTTAGTTAAAGCCAGAGGGTTCGACCTCGCAAACAAACAAGTCTTTGCATTCTTCTTTTTGTGAAGCATGTCTGGTTTGCAATCAGGCAAATCATCAGGCAAATCATCAGGCAAATCATTAGGCAAATCATCAGGCAAATCATCAGGCAAATCATCAGGCAAATCATCAGGCAAATCATCAGGCAAATCATCAGGCAAATCATCAGGCAAATCATCAGGCAAATCATCAGACAAATCATCAGGCAAATCATCAGACAAATCATCAGGCAAATCATCAGGCAAATCATCAGGCAAATCATCAGGCAAATTATCAGACAAATCATCAGGCAAATCATCAGGCAAATCATCAGGCAAATCATCAGGCAAATCATCAGGCAAATCATCAGGCAAATCATCAGGCAAATCATCAGGCAAATCATCAGACAAATCATCAGGCAAATTATCAGACAAATCATCAGACAAATCATCAGGCAAATCATCAGGCAAATCATCAGGCAAATCATCAGGCAAATCATCAGGCAAATCATCAGGCAAATCATCAGGCAAATTATCAGACAAATCATCAGACAAATCATCAGGCAAATCATCAGGCAAATTATCAGACAAACAGTCAAAGACCCAACTACCACTTCAGTGTTGGTGCCGGACATTAGTGGTTCCACCATCTAAGAAACCGTTGACCTTCTGGTAGTTGTTGCACACTACAGACTTTCAAAACTTACAAAGACTGGTGCAACAAACCAAACTTCCTGTGAGTAGCAGGTCTATCATCATCAACAGGTCTTTACATTTCCAAAGTATTCTAGGGCCTCGGTGGGTGTGGCCTGCAAGGCTGACTGTTTTTGAGCATGCTAAAATGACAATGTACATCTAAAGGCCATGGAACGTGGATTATGTTGTTACTTCTGTATTTCGTTTAACCCACGTTTGTTGTAATTTGCGTAAGTACGAGGATTAAAATAAACCACTCTTAATTGTAACTTCAACTCTGAACATGCGTCAAACCAGCAAAAGAAGGAATTTCCAATTATTAAGCTTAGTCTCAAAATTGTAGCTATATTGCGAAAAGGAACGATTCCTAACAACATTGGAATCTTTGACTCTAGAAAAACGTTGTTACTGAGATCAGACATCGGTCAGAGCAGCATCGCCGGCAGTATTCATGCCGACAGAAAGGCCACAGATACTCAAATCATTAGTTTCTCAATTGTTAGCATTAGCATCTATTGACGGCTAACGGTGACCCGGAACAGTGAAACGGTTTGCTACTTCTCGATGTTTTTTGAACGAAACGCTTAAAAGTACATTTTGCTTTCATTGATGACAGAACCAGGACAAGCAGTCGGACATTCTTAAAACTTTTTTATGAATTTTACTATTACTGTTTGGCTACACTACTGTTGACGGCTGTTACACACGATGCCTGCACATGATTAAGTATCACAGTTCAGGCAGAAAAAACATTACCTCTATGTTCTCTTCCCTCACATTCAAGATTTTGTAGCAACACACAGATAGAAAATGACAACTGACTGGATTTTAAAAATAGACTTTACGGTCACTCCACCAATGTTCCTTATATACCCTTCTTTTGTTCATAGAGAAAGATAAACTGGTCAGCTCTCTTTCTCTCTCTCCCTCTCTCTCTCTGTCTCTCTCTCTCGTTCTTACTGACTCCCTCCTCCATAGCTAAGCCGCGTTGCTTTCATCGTTGCCTGCCCACAGAAGTGTGGCCTGCCTGCCAGCGTATTGAAACCCTACCCTCCCTGGGGCTCCGTCAGTCCCTGCAACATTCCACAGGAGGCCCACTGGATTTGAAACAGGAAGTGGCCAAATTTACCCCAGTCCGTGTCAGACCTATGATTTATTCACACTGGGTTCAACGCACTGCAGATGACGTGGCAGGACAAAGAGAAAAGAGTAGCGGGGGGATTTATAGGAAGAGACACCATATGGTCGGTCTTTTGCGAAGCTCATATAGCTCCAGTATACACAGCCGCTCACTCCAGGACAAAAGTAAAGAGAAATCCAGTGAGGAGGAGAAGAGGAGTGAGGGGAGCTATTCTGAAGCTGTAACTCTTCCTCTGCTCCTGCTTGCGTAAACTTTCCCCAATTCCCCGTCCACTAATAAAACACTCTCCAATGCTTACAGCTCTGTCATTCCATTCTAAGCGTATTTATTCCACGCCCTACACTAATAGTTATCTCAAGCTC
This sequence comes from Dallia pectoralis, assembly GCA_029465975.1. Classification (NCBI taxonomy): domain Eukaryota; kingdom Metazoa; phylum Chordata; class Actinopteri; order Esociformes; family Umbridae; genus Dallia; species Dallia pectoralis. The sequence goes on along the minus strand of CM055750.1, from coordinate 2,811,058 downwards.
GGCTTGTCCCCTTACCCCAATTTCTGGTTGCGTGGCCCCTTCGGCGTTTCTGCGCCTGCGTCCGAAACGGCGCCCTTGTTCCCCGCGCAGCGCACTAGCACCTCCGACGGGAGCCCCGCGCGAACGCAGTGCACCAAACCAGGGCCGGGGCGCCGTTTGCGTTGCAGTGGCGTCTCCCAGTGAGAAGCGGATCGGGACCACCTGCTCTCCGGTGCTGCTTGCTTGGCGGGCAGCTGCCAGGGGCCGACACAGCTGGGACCTATCAGGAATGCACGGCTGTCCGACAGTCTCAACAGGCCGGGGGCTCCCAGTGGCGTCCTGTCTCCTCTTGAACAATCCGTCGGGCCTGACATTCGGTCTGGCGTGAACGTCCGATAGCAGCCGGTGTTTTACTGTGCGACTTAAAAGAGGTCGTTTGAAACCGAGAGCCAGTTGGTCGCTTGTTAAGTCGAGGTCTGTTACGGTCTAGCGCCTGTTGGTGTAGGAAAGTCTTTACTCTGAACCGTTATCTTATCAGGCTAGTTGAATGAGAGGGAAATGGCCTGGGAAATTGGAGACGGGATGAAATGGCAAATGGGATACTGAGGGAGAAGATTAACTTGAGGGTTAATGACAGTTGGTTAGAATAACTACCATAAGGAATTCAGTGACCAGAGAGTCAATATCCCGTTTAACCATGTAACTTTTGACTAGACAGACGGCACCCAACACAGGCCTCTTCGCTGCCCTGGGGCGCTTGGGATCTGATCGTTAGATCATATCAAACGGTACCTTCTGCCGGCTCTCGAACACCACTTCAAAACGGAATCTTGTTCCCCATCCCGGTACCGGCTAGCACCGACCCGTTAGCATCGGAGAAGTCAGCCTTCTTTAACTAACTGTATTGGATAGTACCAGATATAGTGCATGGAAAAACAAATTCCAAGTATTGTGAGAATGTGCGACTTAACTCTGAGGGACAAGCCCAAAAAGCTCTCCAGAATGGACTCCCAGCTGCAAATCCATTTTTACTAGTGCAGTGAGTGTAATAGAGCGCTGATGGCCCTGCGTTTACATCTCTCCTGGTGCTAATTTAGCTGTAGCTGCGCCGCACTCAGTTGTGTTGATGTTAGCTTGAGGTCAGCTGTTATACAGTTCAGAAGGTGACGTTCAGACCGTAACCCCCGACCACAATAAGAAGCACAGTGAAACGTACATTTTTTTCCACAGATATCCCTGACAAATGCATGAATTCACTCTAATTGCACTCGGACGGGTCAAATAAACAGTTTTTAATACACGGGGACTCGAGTTTGGTTTTCGGGGAACTTCCAGCGGAGAGTTGGGTTTTGATTGGCTCGGCGTTAGCCGAGAACGTCCCGTGGGACTCGTGTGTCGTTACGTTGTGGCGTGGGTGTACAGACACGTATCCAATGTGGTCAGTGTCCAGCTAACACCCACCAACCCCCCCTCCACCCGCGACCTCACACACACACACACAGTCGTTCCACAGCCAGATGGGAAAATAAGAGGAACCACAGATATCTAGCATAGAACACAGCTGTCCCTGGACCGAAAGGTCAGCAGAATACAGCCACATCTTAAGACAAGGTATGAAGGGAATGGACGAGAGAGAATGACAGCTGAAATCAAAAGGAGCTTGAGTTGAACAGCTTACCTTTGGTAAACGTTACATTTTCTGTCGTTTGAAATATTATGTAGAGGATAAACACACAAGTATTTGTCTGTGCAAAGTAGTTTGCCAAAGGAATGTGGAAACCATAAGAGGATCAGTGACATTCATAAGGACAACATCAAAAATCCTCTTCCACCGCACCTGATCGTTTCCTGACAACCCCATCACCGTCCAAAACACCTCAGGGAATTGGATTCTCTCAATCTGTTATCCTTGTAAGGCATTCCCACCAAACTGAATCTCCCTGACTACTGATGCCTGCTTCTTTGTGTTTTTTCTCCCCCTTCCCTCGTCCCCTTACCTTGTATTTTCCCTCGTCCCCTCCCCTCGTCCCCTTCCCTCGTCACCTCCCCTCGTCCCCTTCCCTCGTCACCTCCCCTCGTCCCCTCCCCTCGTCCCCTCCCCTCGTCCCCTTCCCTCGTCCCCTCCCCTCGTCCCCTTCCCCAGTATCCCACCGTGACCCTGAGAACACATTCAACTGCAGCTTAATCGACCCCCCCTCCACTGTCGAGCTGCCCTGTTCCTCATCTTGGTCTTCCCAGGAGTCCTTTGACTCCTTCGAGGAGGAGCCTAGTGACGAAGGACCCTTGTACTCTTTACCGCACGAAGGTGAGTCATCACGTGCACGCGAACACACACGCACGCGTGTGCACACATAACAACGATAGCCCAGTGTAAACAGTGTGAACACAGTGAGGCAAGTCATCAGGAAAGAACAACAAACGCTGTGATTAGCCATGGCTAGTTAACAAAAAAACACTTTCAGGCATGTACCGGCCAATTCTCAGATGTTTTTGAACACACACACACGCTTTAGGTTTTAATATCCTTTAATATCCATGTAGAGCGTTATTCCAAATGGACATCTTTGCTTCCGTTAATATCATTGCAGAGATAGTAAAACCTGTACACACACACAGAAATATACCAATATGTTCCTATTACTATATTCATCAACAAAAAACGTAACCTTCACATATATACATAACTCAAAATTCGAACTCTAAATGTAAAACTTATGCCTGAACCTGAAACCTATATCGGATTTGTTTGTCATCAAATTCTCAGAAAATAAGAAGTCCTAGGAAGACAGGAAGACTGAATCATACTTAAAAACTAAGTATAGAAAAGTGTAGTTCTCCGTATGGTGTGTGACCAGGCAAAGTTCCTTGTTCGGATGTGGAACAATAAACAGGAAACACAATAACCTTTAACATGCCTCACATCTGTAACGCTTCAACTTAATCTTGATGAATTTCCTCGACAACCTATGTGCGGTATGAGATTCCTGAGTAACAGTTTCAGTCTGTCATTCGTCCTCTTTTTCTCTCTCCTGTAGAGTCGCTGAACGAGGGTAAGGAGAAGCCGGCAGCAGCGCCCAGTGACGACGACGCAGGGGAGTACACGTCTTTGAAAGACACCGCCGCTGCCGGCACACCCGCTAAGCCTCCGGTTGGCGATGCGAGCCAAGCCCCTCTGCTCAAATCTTCCGGCAGTGAGGGCTCCGCCAGTGGGTCGGAGAAGGCAAGCGGCGCCCTCTATGCCCGCATTAAACGGCTCTCCAAGAACTCCAAGGAGGAAGAGGACGGGGGCGCCGCCACGATTTTGATCGAGGTCAAAGGCAACGGGAAGCCGCCGTCGCCTGGAGGGAAGACGTGCGCCGTCGCAAAACCTCGCCCGCCCGACCCTTCCACTAAGCCGAAGGTGTCGTGGATACACGGGAACGTCGGGGGCACCGCGCCTCAGTTGGAGCAGCCGAACCAAAGGGGCAAGAGGCTGGCGGTGCCCAAGGAAGGGACAACCAGGAGCGCCAGCGATAGCTCGGCCAAGAGCGAGGAGAGGCAGAGGCTGAGAGCGTCATCCAACGAGAAGAGGAACCAGGACGGGAAGGGGACGGAGGTCAGTGATTCCCCCAAACACAAGACCCACTGGCTGGGCAGGTCCGGGGAAGACGTCAACCACATGGAGCACATTAACGGGGTGGTGCAGAGCGCTCTCAAAAAGATCGGCAACCTTCATAACTCCAACCCCGACAAGAAGACAGCCGACAAGTCAGCCGAGCCCTCCAAGGAGCCTCCCAAGAGTCCCAAAGTGCTCCACCCCCACATGAACTCTGAGGCCGCTACGCTCCTGGCTGCCCAGCTCAAGGAGAAGACACAGAGTATCAATCGGAACGAAGGCACTGGCCTGGCGAAGACCAACGGCCTGTCCCCACCAACCCTCCGGGACCGAGGTGAACGGGAGAGGCCGACTCCTCCGCAGAAGGCCAAACGGACCACTGCACCCGTCCCAGGCAACCAGGGTTCCACCAAGCCCATGTTGCCCACCACCCCAAGCCTCCAGAAGATGGTAGGGAACCCCACAACGGACCCATCCATCCAAGAAGTCGTCCCAAAGAGCCCGGAGAAGCAGGACTTAAACGGCTCAAGGGCGGTAGAGAGTGGTGGTACTGGGGACCCCACGCCAAAGAAGACTCCTATCAAAAAGCCTCCCAGGAAGAAAGCCAAGGACGGGACTTTGGATACTACCGTGGAATCTAAGACACCGACAAAGACCGCGATTATGCCACCGCATATAGTCAAATAGTTCGTTTTTTCAACTCCAATACTTTATTGGCCAGGTTATTTTTTAAATGTTTCACACACACAGTGGACAGTGGATCAACTGAATGACTTTCTTTAAAAGGGGACATGCAGATGTACTTTCTGGTTGTTCGTCAACGGAATTTATTTTTCGACCAGGACCAGTGGGATTCCAAGTCAGACGTTTTGTTGTTAGCATCGGTGCAGGAATAGGTTTTTACCACGCTAACATTCATACCAGACCAGTATTGAATTGACTGAAGGCGGAAACTCTTTTAATATACCTGCAGTCTGTTTGTTAACCACAAAGCCAAACAACCGTGGAAGCTGTGGAGTTTTAACAGTGGCAAACAATCCAATCATTTTTCATATCTCTTAACACCCACCACTATATTTATATAGGAATTTCTGACAATCATTTTAATTTAAATGTTTTTCCTCAACGTCGTATGTGACACATCAACATAAAGTAAAGTCTATGCAATGTGAGGACAGAAGTTGAACCGCGGTACTGAGGCGGCGGGAACAGTATATGTCTGTTTGATTTAAAATTGCCAGTAACACATATTTAGCTATTTCTATTCGATAAAAGCCAAACAGCAACCCTCGCTCATATGTTTGACAATCACTGATATTTGACAATCGAGTTGGCGATGAAAACAAATGTTTGATGAATAAGTTTTTGCCGTTGCATTCCTGACAGAAGAAATGTGTTCACAAAAGGAACCAGTTGAAAAAAGCTAAGATGCTATGACATTTTTTCAGTCCAATTAACCAGCTAGTGGAGCTAAATGTCTTTCAGGTATTTCCCATTCAATGTCTTCTCCCGTGATTCTTACCCGCTAATAAATGTGTGTTGGCAGGTTTTTCATCATTCTGAATGTTTCTGCACGTTCCTTTCTGCAGTCGCTGTTTCTTACGAAGCATACAGGGATAATTGAAGTGCCTCGAGGCGTCGGCCACTAGAAACGATGTCAGCGAAATTGGTTTAACTGGTCTTTCCGATCATAACAATATTTTTTTAAACCGTGATTGAATTACCCAGCTACAAAGGCCGGATTTACTCCTTTAGGAATTATCAGGCAATAATACAAACAGTCTAGTCATGTTAGCCTACGTGGTTTATTTGTTCTGAACTTGAATTTCAGCGCGGCTAATTCAGCTGTATAACGCAGCTATTTTTATGTAATTAGCAATCTTGGCAAACCAAATTTGATGTACTGTTGAATCTGCATTTCATATTGCATTGCGTTTTATAGGTTGTAGATTTTTTTTATATGTACATTTCGGGAGGGCACACAAAGAGTGATGGAATTGAAATACTACAGACATTATTTCACTTTAGTATGAAACATTTTAGCAACATACATATCATAAAGTAACACAGAAGTGACAGTGGTTCTGATTGTGCATTCAGAGATTTGACAATTTTTCGTCTCTTAACTGTTTTTTGTTGTTTTCATCCATTTTGTTTTCGTTCCTTGTTTAATGGTACAGCCAGTCTTCATGTTTTCTCGTTCTTTTTCTAGCGATTGTGTGAATATGCCTTTTGTGTCCGTAAAATTGAATATGTTTGTAAGCTGTGCTTATATGAAATGTTTTGCTACTTCTTTTGACTCTGTATTTGCTGATGAACTGGCCTTCATGTTCTGTTTGATTATTTCTGCCAAAGTCTTGGGAGCCGTAGTAGGAGATATATTTTCTAAAGTTGACTTTGGCTTGTCATTACCCTTTTCTCTGTTGATGTTTTTGGTTTGTTTAACACTTAACTGTATGAAGCAGAGTAAAATAATATGGCAGTGACTACACAGGAAACATAGCCGATTCTCTATCTTAAAATTTTCGTCCATAGGAAATATCTGATGTCAAAACTTCTTAGGACTGTACAGTACGTTGTTATATTTGTTGCCACGGTTATTCAGCATATGTAACTAAGACCGTACACTTTGTGTGGTTATACAGTACCGATTTAAGCAAACAGACACATAAAGTATATTTTATACCTGACTGACTGGCCTTTATTTGTACACAGGGCCTCACAACGCTGCACGAACACTAGCAGCACAATCATGTATTTGTAACTGTCCTTTGGCTGTTTTTGTCTTTTTTTCTGTTACTTCTTTAAAATAAAAGTGACACATGTAGACATCCTAACTCCGGGCACCAGTGTCTCTAGACCTATAACCTTTTGGTTAGCCAACGTATGTTAGTCTTTTTCTCTCGCCTTAACCCCGTTGTCTCGCGTTAATCGGTAGCTTACAGTTTCCTGTGACTTCTGGCTGTCTATCTCCCGGAGGCCAAGGAGTATCCGGATGAACTTTTTTGAATTTTTTACGGTCACACCGGATCATCAAAGGGGTAGAGGGGGACCCAGAGTTGGAGCTTCTCCTGTCCACAAGACCTCCTTTCATGGGGGAAAACAGTGAGAACTCTGTGCCTAAAGGCCTCAGAGTAAATGCATCACGCTGCATATTTGTACTCTTTTGAGGGAGAATGGGTCTGTAGCCAGGAGCGAGGCAGAAGGATGTGAGGAGCACAAGGATGGAACATGTGGTTGCTTAATTGATTCCAGAGAACCAGGCGTTTGGCTCTGGCCTGCACCTATATGTGTGTGTGTCTCTGTGAACGTGCGCCTGTGTGTGTGTGTGTGTGTGTGTGCACCCGTGTGTGTGTGTGTGTGTGTGTTTTTTATTGCTTGCGAGAGCCAGAGGTCTGTCCGTACCCATGGCCTATCAGTGTAGGATTGTCCCCCATGGCACATTAGGCCAATACGTTCTCCATGGGTGGTTTATTCTGTAAGTTCTGAATGGGTTTTATTGGTTCACTGATGTGTTGGGTTGGAAACAGAGGTGTCATTAGGCTGGCACCCGGTCGTTTTGGACTAGCCTCTGTCTTTTGATTTACTTCCGAAAATAGATTTCAGCAGAGGTCTGTGTGCATAGATGTGTGCCGTTTTTGTCTTTTGCGAGGCTGGCGACGGAGGGGGTTGGGAGTTTGGATGATGATTTTTCTTAAATCGGTTCGGGTTAGTTTTAGCGTTAGGGCTTAGAAAAAATTGCGACTTTGTGTATTTTTGAGTGGTTTTTCGGTTCACGGTTTGCGATCAGCTGTTGGTTAAGCATGGTTCGGGTTAGAGCAGGGTAGGCATTAGAGAACATGGCTTTTTTCCATTCCCGCAAACGTATAGAAATACAAGAACAAGAAAGTCTGTGTGTGTGTGTGTGTCTGTGTGTGTGTGTGTGTGTGTGTGTGTGTGTCTGTGTGTGTGTGTGTGTGTGTGTTTGTATGTGCTTACAGAGACCAAACATGATGCCTCATTGCTCAACTAGACTGCACGCTAGGGCGTGGTCAAGACATGACACATTGGTCAACCGCAGCATCAGACCGCACTTCGACCACAACCAAACCACCTGAGTCATTATATCCCCCTACGGTCGCATTTTTAACGTACAGTTTTTTTCTCTAGACCTTCCCACAAACCACCACATTTAGCCTCACATAGTAACTTGCCAGATCCCTTAAAGTGGACTTTGAACCTTCCCTTGTGAACTGTGTATAGTTTTAGACCATAGGACATTACAATCGTACGAACCGTTAGGACACAGGTGTCAAACCGGTTCCATGGAGGGCCGAGTGTCTACAGGTCTTTGCTCTCACCTTGTTCTTGATTGATTAATTAGGTCACTAATTGGTAAGGTTCTACCCTCTACTGGTTGTTTAGGTCTGAACTGGGAACTAATTTAAATGAAAACCCAAAAACCTGCATACACTAGGCCCCCCGTGGAACCGGTTTGACATCCCTGCGTTAGGATGTTAGATGTTACTGGTATGAATTGTTGTCGTGAGTGTGCACAGAGATTCTCAGAACGGCATGATTTCTGGGACACTTGCTCTCCCACAACATGCCCTGTGAGGCCCGGACAGAACCAGAATCCATATTTCCCTGTCGCCAGGGAAGCATTCCGAATTCCCTACAAAGCGCGACATTAATCAGAGAAGTACGCAAATGTTCGTCCTTTCGTTGTTTAGTCAATTGAAGCGTCCTGTGCAACTTGTAAGCTATGGTATCAAGAAACAAAAACATAAAAAAGCCCTGCAGTTAACTTTCAGTTATGGAAGTCAAACTGCCAGGGCGGAATAGAGTGGGCAGGAAGTGCAATGACAACTTAACTGCCAGTCTAAACATGACTTGGATCTGGGCCCATTGACCAATGGTGTGTCAGGGCTCCAGAAACAGCCACTAGGCCTCAAGAAAGAAGGGAGAGAGCAGGGAGTGAGCCAAACTAACAGCCCCAGAACCTAGAAGCCCAATCCAGAGCCCTTAGTTACCACCGTAACAGGAACAGATTGTATCCACATCTGGTAGCCATTTCAGTCCTAGCTGAAACAAAAAAAAGAGAAGAAGAAAGACATTTATGAGTGAGGGGAAAAAGACAAATATTTTCTGCGTTGCAAAGCAGAAATGAATCTGGGGTAAAGTTACACTTGAAAGGAGTTGAAAATATTAATTTTTCTGTGGCTAAAATGCATGAAGACATTTTTATAATCTCCCATAAGTTATGTGGATATCAGAAAGAGCGTGACCCTCCGACATGTTTTACTTACTTAAGCTGACATATTGGACTACGCAGAAATATCCCAGCAGTGTGCTGAAAGCCATTGTCTCCATATGTTTTCATAGTAAAATTACTAAATTGTCATAAATTAAACTCATGGTCTAATTTAAAGTGTCTTACTCAAAGAAAGCTTGTGCATCTCTACGTTATAAGGATTATTATGTGTGAGTAAAGTCGGAAACAAACCACTAATTCTGCACTGTGAACTATTCCGAATTGATGAATAATAATAAACTCAAGTCGTCACCCTGTACCACACACACACACACACACACACACACATTTAGGTTTTAATACACTTGCGGGGACACAATAATAATTTCAATTTGAAATGTAAAAGGTGAAAAACGTGTATTATTTTAAACCTATTCTCACACAACATCCCGATCTATGAGGCTAGCCTAACCCGAGTCGCCTTCAATGGCACCACACTAAAATAAACTCTATACGAATTTGTTGGACAACGCACACGTTGCAAATAGACAGTCAACCACACCTACGTTTAGAAATGATGAGGATAAAAGTATATGGGATGCCGATGTGCGAGTGAAAACTCATACGGGGTGAGTCATCTCGGTTTAAGACCCGTCGGCATTGTAAAAACAGTGTTACTGTACAGCTGATAATGCCTGTTGAACACCATTTAGTGTGAGCTAGAAAGGTTAGGACGCGACAGAACAGTGAATTAGGCGTCAACGTTAAATGGCATTGCTTCTGTTGACCCTTAGCTCGATGTAATTGGCTCATTCATTTGTATTCACCAGGTCAACACATCGTCACGGATAAATGTCAACTGTAGAGGTGAACGTTCTATGTGCGGTCCCTGCGAATCAAAATGGTTTTCTGGCTGGATGTGGATGGATATTCGGTTGTCTGGGACTTTCGAGTGCTAAAATGCTTTTTCCCATTCGTCAGCATAATTTTGCTGAGAGGGTATTTGGGAGATCTGGGTCTAATAGAAACTAGGTTAGTCAATCCCCCTTAATCCTTTCTTTCTCTCCTGTCTCTTACTCATTCCCTTTTATTTTATTCCTCTCTTTTTCCCATTCTTCCCTCTCTTCTCACACCTCCATCCAGTATTCAAAAGTGTGTGAAAAGTGTATAATCAGGATTCAGTTTTTTTCAGAATATTCCAAAGTCTGCCACTCCGGGCTGCCCCTCCAAACCGGAGTTGGAGAAAATCTTTACCCTCCCGAGGGCGTACGGTCACAAAATTCAGCTCTCTCCCGTCCAAGGGCCCCGGAGGGAAATGATTTAGACAAACTTATTTCTGTGCACCGAACCAATGATGCTATAGAGCCGGCGTGAGCAAAAACACACCAAGCCTCAAGTGGTTTTAAACACTGTGTGCATTGTATAAGATGCAGGCGTTATTGCCGAAATGCTCAGCGCGTTGCCACCACGGTTTTCCCCCCGGTCTGGCATTCCCTCGGCCTAACTCGATCCAGCTTGCCTTATCGCTTCCTCTCTCTGACTCTCTTCCCTTTTACAGCCAAGTCACGGTCGTTATTCACACATCGCCTTCGTCCCGAAACTAATTTGCTGAGACGCGATACGACCCTCCGTTCTGCCGTACCGGCGTTCCGTCTGGCACTCCGGGATTCGATAATGGCCGCCTGGCTCTCTAACGCTGACTGGAGCACGAGGAGTGTGTGTGTATGTGTGGGTGTGTGCGCGCGTGTGTGTGTGTCTCACATGCTCATGCTGAAGCCATCACTTCTTCCAGGACGTGTTTTAAACACACATCAACACACACACACACACACACACACACGGAGGCCATGTGTTTTCCATTAGCAGGCTGAGATTAGAAAACAGTCTGAGCCACAGTGGTAGCCTCTGTGCCCCAGCCTGTAACCTCATCGATGTGGTCATCGGCTGCACAGCGATCAACGCAAATCTGCCTCATTCGGCAGTAGGTCACACCACCTTCCAAACACTCTCCATCCTCACATCTAAATGTGTGAACGTTGAGGTTCACGCCCACCACCCAAGAAATGAAAACATTTGCGTGATGACTGACAACTTTAGAACCAAACGGGTGGTGTGTTTTCTAACAAAATGGTTCCCAAACACTGCGCAATTTAACACTCAATAAAATATTTGGTTCATTAAATACCACTCAAAACTGAGTAATATGATACAATCCAACCCCCACACAAACACACACACTGGTATTTTACTATCAAGTCATTTGGATCGGATCTTGTCAGAGATTTGCAGCTGTCGTTTGTTTGCCTGAACAACATCAGAATGCACACATTCAGTTTAAAGAGTGTGACATGGTTTAATTGTGCTGTGGATTTATAATGTGCACAGTTTAATACATTAACAGTTTAGTGTCGATTATCAACATGCAGGTTTACAGACGTCTGAGTTTAGCTTAGAGCCGCTATTTACTCTACAGTTAAGAAGAAAACATATTACATATTTGTCTCTAAAGAACAGATGGCCAGTTGCCAGCAGAAGGAAATTCACATGGAGCGTCTGTGGTGAGAGGGTCTGTGGTGAGAGGGTTCTGTGGTGAGAGTGTTCTGTGGTGAGAGGGTTCTGTGGTGAGAGGGTTCTGTGGTGAGAGGGTTCTGTGGTGAGAGGGTTCTGTGGTGAGAGGGTTCTGTTGTGAGAGGGTTCTGTGGTGAGAGGGTTCTGTGGTGAGAGGGTTCTGTTGTGAGAGGGTTCTGTGGTGAGTGGGTTCTGTGGTAAGAGGGTTCTGTTGAGAGAGGGTTCTGTGGTGAGAGGGTTCTGTGGTGAGAGGGTTTTGTGGGGTGAGGGTTCTGTGGGTTGAGGGTTCTGTGGTGAAAGGGTTCTGTGGGGTGAGGGTTCTGTGGTGAGAGGGTTCTGTGGGGTGAGGGTTCTGCAATGACCTTTCCCCGACCCTTCTAGAGGGCAGCTGACCTACCTTGACCCGTCCTGCGTGGGTTTGGGAAGATGAAGACAAACTGACGTGGATCAAGAACAACTAGGATGTTACTAATCCCAGTGTAGCTCAGTTTGGTAGGAACCAGGTATGACCTTCTGATCTCCATGTGGAGCAGGTACAAACTAGTATGAATATGTGTAATGAACTCTGCATGAGCCTGTGGCATAAATGTTGGTGTCTCATCGTTGTTGGAATGACTATGAAAAGAGGTGCGTCGATCCTTGTTGGAATCGGTGCTTATGGGAAATAAATCACGTGCGACACACCTCTTTTCATAGTCAAGTGGGGTTCATTCAAATCACTATTCAAGCATCCAATTGTGTTAATAGTATTTACACATAAAATGGACCTGTTCCTGCTTCTATATGTCTTCCTGAGGGTACAGTAGCACCTATTCCTCATCACTAGAAGAGACTTTTTCCCTGACCGTTTCCTTAACCCGGGCGCAACAACAATATACTTCCCTGTTTCCAAAACCCCCGGCTTTCCAGGTCGTCCGCGTGTGCTGCAGACACAGCCTGGGAGGAAGGCCTAATTTCTCCCGACTGCCCTCCGGGTCCAGACAGGATCAAACACACAACCAGACCACGTTTTTACAGTCGCCGGAGCTTCCCCACTGCCGCCGCGGAACCACATTAGTGGAGAGGATGTGCGCGTCTCTATAACGAGCCCAGACAACTGCTGAGTGTTAGGAAAACGAAGAGACAGGAGACAGGACGAACACACACAAAAACACACACACGCAGACAGACACAGAGACACAGGGATTTTGAGATCTGGCCCCAACGGGGAAGAGAGAGGCTTCCGTTCCTCTCATTTATGCGGGGTACACAGGAGGGCGTGCTGAGAGGCCACCAGCCCCCGCTGGACATCACAGGGGATGGAGGAATCGACCGTCGAGATGAACGCCTGATCTCGCCATGGAAAAACAGATCCGATGAAGGTTTCCGCTTTCGCTAGCGGAGGTTTCCCCGCTCGGTCACATGGTCCGTAGGAACTCCTGGTCGTCAATATGTAGTATGGTGGTCACTTATGGCCACTGGCGCTGATTGGTTTCACATAGCGGCGCAGTCTGTTCATTTGTACAGGGAAATCGACAGTCATTTGCGCAGCTTGACTCTGTTTGCCCGTGGAACAGGATATGAGATGAATGAAGGTGTCTGTGCCATTCTGTTCCTGTGCGGGGGAACGTACTACACTGGTCACATGACTGATTCCCCGAACACATTTGTGTTCCACAGGCCTCAATAATTACCATGTGACCTGTCTCACTACATCTATAGATGTCAGCACTTTCCTTTTGCGGTCGTCAGTATCTCCGTGTGCAACCTTTTTAGTCTCACATGTTCTCTGATGTCGAAAGCCTCGTACACAAACACGCGCGCGCACACACACACGCACACACAAGCACGCGCACACAAACACGCGCGGACACACACGCGCGGACACACACGCACGCGCACACAAACACGCGCACACACGCACGTACGCGCACACACACAAGCCGGGTGGATACATGTGGTAAGGATTCACACATATACAGTACTTTCACATGCCAACATTACCCCACCCCCGTAATATTCTCTCACATATCAGTTTCCCATGCCTCCTTCTCGGTCGCGTCTTTTCTCTCGTTTGTTTTTCCCTACTGTATTCTTTATTCTCCCAGTGTTTCGAAACAAATCGTGGTCCGATTGTTCTGCTCACTCGGTCTTGGGTTTTTTAACAAGTAATGTAATGGGGTGCAGGAGGCACCAGTGGGGGGTCGGGGGTGTTTCCTAGTTTTTATTACTTCGAACATTTCAGCCACCTTCCATGGAAAAAAGTTTCCAAAGATCCTTGGGGAGAAATGTCCTTCCAAGCAGAGATCTGAGTTGACCAAGTAAAGATGTGATAAAAAAAAGTGTTTTCCCAAATGCAGGCCATGTCTGGGAGGCGGGGGGGGGTGTTGTGGCTGTCCTGTTCTGTCCCGCTTGGGCCAGGGGTATTTACAGCCACGGACGAAGGGAGTAAACGTAAAAGTTTAAGTCTGTCCGAGTTGGGACCGCTCTGCCATTTGACACATTATCGCATGCACACGTCGAACTGCTGAACAGGGCGGGCTGAACTTCTAAGCTCCAGTCTGAATAAGAAAGAGAAAAGAGAGAGAGAGACGGGCAAAGATAGAGAAAGAAAGATGGTTTTGCTTCAGAATTCCAGAATGGTTTATTTTTCTTGGAAACATAATTGTCTGTGGCTTGGATTTGGAAGTTGGCCTACATTTTTACCCTAAATAACAGGCGGTCATGAACGCCCTCTAGCGGTGATCAGATGTACATGCCACAGTATCCAGAGAATTGTTTCTATGGAGTGGGAAATATAATACTGTGGGATAATATACATTAATGTATAATTTATATTTTTCTTATTTGTTTCTTTAGTCTACTGAGCAGCTTAAGTATCTTCCTGATCTACTGTTTCCATTGTGAAGAAAAATATATTTTCATGCTGAAACCTTAAGCAATGTTTCCCTATTTTCTTACTTTGTCTTATTTTGCTTGAAAAGCAATATATATAGAGGCCAAATACGTTTGAATACATGTACTGCAGTCTGCCATGCTACGCTTGTATCTCTACCACACTATGGGAAATGTGATAAGGATCCAGGTGTCCAAAAGAGTGTGTGGACAACTACCTTAATCGAGGACATTGGACTTTTACAGAGTGAGTCAGGGGGTTAACAGCCTAAAAGAAAGTCCCAATAACCACATCCTGGCTTATATTATTATTTGAACAAGCAATAGTGAGTTGAACAAGTATTTAGCTTATCTGCTAACTGTTAGTCAACCGGGATAAAACCACACAAGGCCTAAATTAGCAGGTTATAATATTTTGGAAAGGACTATCTCCCCCGGTGGCTTGTCCACTTGGTTCAGTCCAACTTGAAAGGTCGGTCAATGGTTACCCTCAAAGGTAGTTTACAGTCACAGTTATTTCAGAAGTTAAAGACTCAAAGAGAAAATATGTGGTCCGTTTTCTTGCTCACGCTGGCGTGCTGTGCTACAGGGAGAACAGCAGGTAATGTCACTGATATTGAAGCTATTGAAGAAACGCCAGTTATAGCCAAGGCCATACTGAAGGTAAGTCACATGTGAACTGTGCTGAGGAAACCGGGTAAATGTGGCAAATTCACGAACGTTCACTCTGTGACAGTCGGGCTCGACGCCGTTCGACTCTGTTTGGACTGAACGTAGCTTCCAATGACAGGGGAAGCCTGCGCAATATTCGAATCACACATCAAAAGGTTCCTTGCCAAAACGCTCGCTGTTCGTGTAATCTTTGCCGTTACCTTTCCCCCAGGCTCCGAGCGTGGTCGGGTGAGCCATCAAGAAGATGCCTGAGCTCTACACATTTCTCATGGAGCGATGGGCACTATAGTATCCTTAACTGGTCATTTATGTTAGTGTCAAATGGAGTCATGAGCACAGTTGGTGCAATGCATTGTGGGTTCTACTCCTAAGAGGACAATTGTTGCCATGTGTGATCGAGTTTGCATGGTGCCATACGTGCATTAGCACGTATGTGCATTAGCCAAATGTGCCGCCGTAGTAATATGCATTTGAAATCACTTTTAAAACACTTAACACCAAAGCATTAACATAAGGACCGCAGTCAGAGCGCCCTCAGCATAGGGAACGTGCGTTATTTCGTCATTCGTTCAACCTATGTGTAAGGTTTTATTCAACTTGAAATGTGAGCATACCGTTTCTTTAAGTTGAGTAACATGTGTGTAACAGGTATGTTGTCGTATTGTGTTTGTGGTGTCTATTTCAATCCCATCTGTGTCTGGTCCTTGACCCTCCCTCCCACTGAAGTCATAACCTGGAATATGATTCAGGAGAGGAGAAAAACCCACGTCTAATCTTTTACACCGAGACGGATGAGGTGGTTCAGGTAAGACACAAGCACCCACCGATGGGACATTAGTATCATCTCATTACAATAAAGCTCGAGAAAGCAACAAAGCGTATTGTGACACAGTCCATTTCCAAAGACATGCAGTACATACATACACACTATTTCATCTAGACTAAAGTCAAAGGAAATAACTTTGTTGATTTGACTACAATGACAGAAGTTCTGCATGTGACTTTGTTCATTAGACGGTGCCCATTAGTCAGATGAAGGCGGATGAGATCGAACGTCTGCTGGACTCGCTGGGCTTCTACAAGCGATCTCAGAAGGGGGACGACGTTCCGGAGGAGTACCAACACTTTCCCCTGCGCGCGCCAAGGGATGAGCTTTGAGCATAGCGACATCTGGTGGTTGGGCTATGTCACTGCACCCCGTTACACATGATGAGTGGGGCCTCAAGGCCACAACATGAGCCTGGCTCCGGTCTGAAGACACAACGCTGGGTGCTGTTACATAGATCCTACTCCTAAAATAAACATGAAAAACATATTTGCCAATAAAAGAAATGGACAAATCTGACCGCACGTTTTCTTGTCGGCTTCTACATATTGAGAGATTAATGATGTTGTAATTTGAGTAATTTAATGATTAATGAGGTCATTACCACTAGGAAGCTGGGAGGATGCAAGCGTTCAAACATTAACAACCCAACAGGGATATTCATTGTTTTTGTATAAAATATGAAGCCCTTCAGGACTCTGGGACAAAGGACAGCTGGGCTTAAATCACGTGTAGAGCCATGTTGATTGTGTTGTCCACAGACCTGTTGGCTCTGTAGGCAAACTGCAATGGGTCTAGAACTGGTTCTGTGATGGTCTTGAGGTGTGACAGCACCAGGCACTCAAAGGACTTAACCACAGATATCACCAGACAGGTCAGGGCAACTGATCTGTAGTTATTTAGCTCTGCGATCTTTGGTTTCTTGGGTCCTGGAATGATGGCGGAGGATTTGAAGCAGGCTGGGACGCGGCATGACTCCAATGATTCGTTGAAAATGTCTGTGAACACTGCAGATAGGTGGTCAGCACAGTGCTTGAGGTTGGAGGCTGAGACTCCATCAGGACCAGCTGCCTTCCATGAGTTTTGACTCTTGAATAGTCTGTTTACGTCCCTCTCCAGCATAGAGAGTCCCATTGTAGCTCCAGGAGAGTGTTGATTGATGCCATTGTGTTTGTCAGTGTGTGTAGGGAGTTGGAGTCAGGCGCAGAAAGCTGAAAAGAACCGGTTTTATTTTCTACTTCTAAATCGTTCTCTCAAACGGGAGAACACCGTAAAGTGAATGTGTGCACACAACAAAAGTTCAGGAAGTAACAACCGGAATGTTCCCGGTAAACAGCTCTACAGCAAGCACGGCTGGTCAGAACTTACTTCAGACGAGGCTTCACATTGAACACATGTAACGGACAAGTCACAATACAGCACAGAACGTGACCCAAGGGAACATGTACACACGGTGATGAGGATGAATGGGAACCAGGTGTGAGTAGTTTGGCAAGGAAATACGGGTGGGTTCATGATAAATGGGGTTCATGATAAATGGGAACGGCGGTGAATTAGAGACTGGTGACGTAGAACGCTGTAACCCTGACCTGCAAGAGGAGGAGGCTGCTACCATGGGAACCGTGATATACACCACATGCTATAGGTCGGTCAGATTGTCAATCATTACAATTAGTTTAGCATTGCCAAATGTAAAAAAGCATGACGATTTTTAGCTGGTCAATTTTTTTAACATTTATAGAGAAATTCATGAAAATGTTATCCCGGTGTAATGTTCTGCAGTAACGCAAAATAATCCTAAATAAATGTGTTAAATATAAATGTTAAATATAAATGTTAAATATAAATGTTAAATTTAAATGTTGAATGTAAATGTTGAATCTTAATCGAAATATAATATATAAATGTTAACTGTAAATGCTAAATGTAAATGTTAAATTTGAATATAAGACATGAAAGCAGAATATTAAAGAAACAACGGTAAATTGTCCAAGTGTCCAATGTGCGTTTCTCGCATGGAGAAAATCGCTCTCAGCCACAATCGTTGCCTCAAAATGGGAAGTTCAGGTCATATAACTTAAGACCAGGCTCAGATAAACTCAAATTTAACCATCCATCCAACTAATCAAAACGGGAAAACTTTTAACTAGCACTTCATTGGTCACTCATCTGGTCATGCCCTCTTTTTCACATTTGAAACGCATGATTTACCACTATTTACCATGACAGGATTTATCTTCTCTTTAGTGGTGTGTAGACTTTTTATTTCCACTGTAGGTGCTCCAGACAAAAAACTTTCCTAAAGATCCCCTCTTTGATTGCTTCATTTCACACCCAATTATTCACTTACTTGATTCCACTGACCAATGTAACAGTGACGGCAGAGACAATGCCATCGTCTCTTTGTTTTTCGGTTTTCTGGGTCATTATCTGCTGTTTGCTCTGCTGTTGGTGAGTTGCTGCTGCCAGTTTCTATGATCTTTTGAAAATAAACTAGAATAGATGTTTTCATTAAGCTCTGTGCCTGTGTTCCTGCTAGAACCAGCACCGGAACAACATGTACAATATATATCCGTAGCATCTTCCACTATTTGTTACTACAGAGAGCACAGAAACAGAGATCTGCTGCCTGGTCTTTCTGCAGACTGTTAATCCTCTGTCAAGCCACTCCCTCAGTTCCAATAATCAGATTAACAGACGCTGCTGTCTGGTTAGCTAGCTAATCCCTGTAGTCATTAGAGACACTTATTCACACAGACACTTTGGCTGGATGGATTGTTTCCTTCAACTTCAACTCCTTTTTTCTGGCATTATTTTTCGTCATTTAGTGGAAGGAGAACGTGGATTATTTTTGTCCTCGGGTTCATCCTGTCTTTTTCATTGATCAAGTTCACACGTAGTTTCACTGACAGGACCGTGGTTGTATTGGGCCGCGATCATGCCTGTGTTCTACTCTCCAACGTCCCAGAATCTCCGTATGGGCCAGGCCTCTAGAGGAGGGTCAGTGTTCTCCAATAACAAGACAGAGGATTTTAATTCTGATCACAACTTAGAGCAAGAGGACACGACAGGTAGGCCTGAATATGAGAACGGCAGAACGTTGATGATATCTAAGACAGACCATTGATTGGTTCTCATCCAGGGGTTCCAATCACAAACCTCACAAGTATTTGACATCGAAGGCTTCTGTTTCATCGGGGCAGCTTTGATATCATTCCACTGCCTTTTTACAAATGGTTGATTTAAAAAAGCCAAATCAAACAGAAGACCTAGAATTAATCTCGTTCACACTGCCCCTGTCAGTGAGGTGAACGAGTCGGTCTGTCTGTGTGGTGAGCTGGTTGGATCAATCAGTCACCAATAACGATAACTCAGAGTTGACACAAATACCACGGCTATTTATGCAAAACATTACTAAGAAAGCATTGCATGTCTGCCTGAGAAAGTATTTGTATCTGTCACTGGCTGTATGAAATTGTAGTACAAGCAGATATAGCGCTGGCCCTGTGGTCTGGGACGCTGTCTACAGGTGCCTCACCTGTGCCCTGTATCCTCCATCTTCACCACGTTCTCCGTCTCTGCAATAAACCATGAAAATGCCAAGAAATATTATTATATTTTCCTTTAGACATTATTTCGTTGTGATTTATTCACTGACGTGAACTAAGAGCAACTAGTTGATTTCTCTCAAGGCCCAAACCAGGCAAAACAACTAAGAAAACCATTTTGTAATATGTTAAACAGGACTCGAGCAAATTAATCTGTGCGTATTCCACCAGGTATGATGACACAACGCAGTGACGTTTCGTAGTTGGCACACCGACAACCAAGGAAAAAGTTACACGGCAGAAGAGAAAAATACCTGCCTGAGTAAAGGCAAAACAAAATGGACAATACCTTGACACTGTTAATTTCATTTAAAACAACGCTCAAAGTCTGAGGAAATGATTGGAGGCCTATTCTGAGACGCCCTTTTAATGGATGGATTTGACTTCACATGTGTATATTTTATACCCTTCTTCCTTTCAGTCAATGAATTGGTTTCTCACCTTCCTCTTCAAATGCTCCTGTACTTCAACGTGGTCTATTTTCCGTGCTGGGGTGCGTCGGCTGTTATTATGTTGGATTTAAAGGTCTGTTCGTTCTTCTAACTGACAGGGGCAAAGTCCCCCTACATTCTTTGTCTACCGCGGATAAAATACTTCTATCTAAATCAATTACATTCTTCGTCTTTTGTGTTTTTAGTTTTATTACCTTCCCGGGTACTACCAAGGCCTGCTTGTGACGGGCATAGTTCTACTGACCCTCTGTGAAATCACCCGGCTTTACCTGGGATATATTGGCAACCTCAAAGAAACGGTAACTGAAAACAACTTCTGAAACAACAAAGCGTTTGAATATGCCTCTGCACTTTACTTTAGTTCCCCTACTCTATCCCTCTCTGACAAACTTTGAACATCTGCTCTGATACAATTTGAGTAAACTGTGCCTGTGTTTGTGTGTGTGTGTGTGTGTGTGTGTGTGTGTGTGTGTGTGTGTGTGTACGTGTTTGTGTGTGTGTACGTGTGTGTGTGTTTGTGTGTGTGTGTACGTGTGTTTGTGTGTGTGTGTGTTTGTGTACGTCTGTGTGTGTTTGTGTATGTGTTTTTGTGTGTGTGTGCGTGTGTACGTGTCTGTGTGTTTGTGTGTGTGCGTGTGTGTGTGAACAGTCCCACTGAGTACACTCTTGACTCGGACTCCCCACTGAGCCTGTTTGTACGTGTGTGTGTCCTCTACATACATACAAATGCATGTGTGTCCACTCTAGCTTCCATGCCTGTTTCTCTCTGTGTTCCTCTGTCTCATCTCTCTCTCTCCCTCTGATCAGGTGCCAGAGCTGGCCGGGTTCTGGCTGATCTCCTTCCTTTTCCAGTTTCCCATCCTCCTTTTCCTCCTGACTGACCAGGACATCGTGATCTTGCCTCTGGAGAGGGCTGTCCATTCCATCTACCTTGTCTTCATTCTCTTAGAGCTCCTCGCTGGCTTTTTCGCCCTCAGGTAAGACCTCAGACGGGAATCGATCAATCGACTTGGTAGTCATTGGAAAACTTGAATAAAAGCCATGCAGCTACAAGGTTACACATAAAAAAACACAACCATACAAATGTCATAGAGGCTTGTTGAGGGATCCAAACTGTAAAATAAGTGAATCTCATAGGAGCGTAGCAGGAGAACTGTGGATTATATTCAGATATAATCTGACATATTCTGATATATATTCTGATATCCATCACTTCTGCAGCTTTCATAACTGTCACGTGGTGTTCTGCAACACAACACGACGCAGTGACAGTTTCGAATTCTCTCCTCTTCTTTAGAGCGATGACCAGGAAGTTAAGCCTCCAGTTTCACCTCAGGCAATTTGGAGAGGCGGAGAATCGTCAGCATCACAACCATCATCACCTCCAGCCGGTAGGATTGACCCCGGCGTTCGGCGTGCCGTGCTATGCCAGGACCGTTCTGCCTATGCCGACACACACTAATAACGTTCACTGTCATTAAATGTGCCGACACACACTAATAACGCTCACTATCGTGGAATGCCCTGCTAGCAGTGGTGTCTAAAAGAAACCGGTGCCTTGACTCTGGATTTATTGCATTTCTTTGCTAAATGGAGATTTGGAGAATGGAGATGGAGTTGTTTTAATTGAACGTCAAATGTAACGCTGGATAATGAACTGCTTCAAAAATAATGTTTTTTTGTCATATTATAAATTGTACTTTTTATAATTGTCGTGTTTATAATCTTTCTGTTTTGTTAATAAAATGGTTGTGGGCCTTAATTGAACCATGTGAGGGCGCTGAAGGACCATGAGAAGAGTAGTGACACTGCAAATGCACAGTAATGCCCCAATAGCAATAGAATTAGCATTAGCAATAGCAATTAGCAATAGAATTAGCAATAGAATTAGCATTAGCAACAGCAATTGCAATAGAAACAAACAACCATGACGCTCAGCTACTTGTGATAGATATTTTAAATTAGAAGTGTAGCTGGACCGAAGCTTTTATAGATTGATGAGAAAACACGACATTCATAGCAAAAAATTACGGTAAACACGATTAGAAAATATATATATATGGACTCACATATTTTTAATTAAGTCCTAAACCTAGAGGCCTGTCAATATTTTTATTTTAGAAGGAATAAAATGCAATAGAGCGCATATTAAATACACCTGATATCCAAAATAAATTCAACAGAACATTGGAGTGGTGAAGTTTAATCTTACAAATCACTATGATTCAATCTGTTAATAATTTAAATACTGAAACAACTTCCCCAGCGCCGCTCGGGTCAAGCAAATCTCTCTGACTTATATAACCTTCTGGAAAATCCAATCCCTTCTGTTTAGTCGTGTGTAATAGCATTTCCGTCACTATCTCATTTACAGAACACATTTACCCGATGACCGGGCCCTCGAAGGCCTTTCCTGTAACACGTTTATTATGTTAACACACCATTTTGCTGTTTAAGACGAGAACGGAATGGAAACACTGTTTGAAACAAAAAAACTGGGAATGTAATCCCCTCTGAAGGCCGAGGATCACGAGGTAGATACTCTCATATCTGCGTCTTTATCATCAAGCTGCCTTCTTTTGGCGAACTGTGGTGAATATGTGGTCCTGTGAGAGGCTAAAGACACAACGCTCTGTATCTCAACAAACATGTTACTTCCCTTGTGCCTCCTCGCTCTGAACTGAGTCCTCAACTTCTGTATGTGTGTCTGTCTGTACCCGTTTATTTATATCTTTCATCTATAACCGTTGTCCATTCAACTCTCTCTCTCTCTCTCTCTCTCTCTCTCTCTCCCTCTTTGTCTCTCTCTCTCTCTCCCTCTTTGTCTCTCTCTCTCTCTCTCTCTCTCTTTCTCTCTGTCTTTCTCTGTCTCTCTCTCTCTGTTTCTCTCTCTGTCTCTCTCTCTCTCTCTCTCTGTCTCTCCCTCTTTGTCTCTCTCTCTCTCTCTTTCTCTCTGTCTTTCTCTCTCTCTCTCTGTCTCTCTCTCTGGCTCTCTCTCTCTCTCTCTGTTTCTCTCTCTCTCTCTCTCTCCCCTCTTTGTCTCTCTCTCTCTCTCTTTCTCTCTGTCTTTCTCTCTATCTCTCTCTCTTTCTCTCTCTCTGTCTCTCTCTCTCTGTCTCTCTCTCTTTGTCTCTCTCTCTTTTCTCTCTGTCTTTCTCTCTCTCTCTCTCTCTCTCTCTGTCTCTCTCTCTGTCTCTCTCTCTCTCTCTCTGTTTCTCTCTCTCTCTCTGTCTCTCTCTCTCTCTGTCTCTCTCTCTTTCGGGTCCAAAGTGACAGGCCCAGTCTTCTCCTTAATTATAATTCAGTGCAGTTTCAAGGTAATCATGAATGTGATTCCTGGGACATAGGGCACCAATACTGTGAAGGAGGCTTGAGATGTGATGAGAAACAACAGCCTCCTGAATCTGTGATGTGTGTGTATGTATGTATGTATGTATGTGTGTGTGTGTGTGTGTGTGTGTGTGTGTGTGTGTGTGTGTGTGTGTGTGTGTGTGTGTGTGTGTGCGTGCATCTGTGATAGGTGTGTATGTGTGTGTGTGTGTGTGTGCGCATCTGTGACGTGTGTGTGTGTGCGTCTGTGACGTGTGTGTGTGTGCGTCTGTGATGTGTGTGTGTGCATGCGCCTGTGATGTGTGTGTGTGACATTCCCTCCCCCAGGAATTATCCCCTCCATACTGAGGTTTCTACATGCTGTCATGACATCCAAACTGTGTGGGCTCCTTAGAGACTTTATTATCTGTGACTGAGATTAAGGCGCCGTGAAAAGGTGTGCGTGTGTCAGTGGAAGACGCACACATGCAGAGGCGTGACTAAGGTCGGGAGAGGCGGGGCTACCACTCGTACTGATTAATACCCAATCAGGAGGCTTGAAACCGTATATTTCAACAATTGACATGAAAAACAAATGAGTTTGATATGTTGTTTGGATTTTCTCCCAACTAATCTGGGTTGTCGGTAGACATTGCGTGACCGGCCATGTGTTAAATTGGCTGGGCCAACATTCTCTAGCAAAAATACACCAGTAACAGCGATCCGTATTTAACGGAGAATCTGTGTCACGGCGGTGAATCATTTAACACACATAACACGTTATAAAAGTGACAACATTTGTCCCTTGACAAACAATCCTGTTATCGCTGCCAGCCAAGCAGGCATCGCAATTTCACTACCCATACGACAACAGGTGAGAGAAAGAACCGAGGGAACGAGAGGAACCAGTGAGGAGATGAAATGTGTAAAATCATACAGGGCTTGTTATGATAAACGCAGAAATGCGGACATGTAAATACTGCTTTAATTACCATCTTATAACAAAAAGGAAAAACTCTTATACAACGTTTTTATATACTGTCTCGTTTCATTAATACATTTAAAGATAAAAGTTCTAAAATATTATCATCACGTCTTGGGGTTTACCAACCCAAATTGGTCCATAAAGACCACTTTTTTCTTAGCGTTTGTCCTCTGATGATATTTGTCGCTACGTGTCTGACATGCTTCTTCAGAAAGAACAGCCTCCTGGGCGGTTTTATTTCTCGATGCGGAAAAAGCCTTTAATGGATTGGAATAGTCATATCTTTGGGCGATGTTGGAACAGATGGGACTAGGGTTGAACATTTATTGATATGATAAAAATACTTTGTGCCATTCCCACAGCTGTAGAAATAACAAGCGATGTTTGCTCTGCTCCATAAGCGGAAGTATTCAACACGGGATATAATTTCCCCGTGGTTACTCTGATTATCCATGGAACTCTTGGGACCGGGAATTTGCAAATCCCCAAAAAATTGTACCGATCAGTTTTAAATCAACAGATCATTGCATTTCATAATATCCAGATGTCAAGAACTTATGTGTATTGCGACAGAAAGGAACCAAGGGCAGAGCTTTTCCCGTTCGTGGGTTCTATTAAGTAAAATGAAACAGTACAACAACGAACGGGTTCAGTACAAAACATGTACTGAATTGAACTCAAATTGAGCTATGTGGACTAAATATACGTGACACAGCTATGGCGTAGACACACACTTACCAAACTGGTGGAACGTAACATGTAACAAGGAACAGCAAACCAAAGCACAAACGAGCAAACCGAAATATACTGATCGCTAAATGAAAACCTGGTGTGAGGCAATATAATGATTAGAATGAACCCAGGAATGAATTAATGAAATGAAAGCAAACCGAGAAACACAAGGTCAAGACATGAGCCCTTCAACGCGCGGTGACATCAGATGATACTGTATATTAATATATTTAAACATTGTGTCTCAATCGTCTTTGAAAAGCATTCATAGTTAAATAATGAATAAAGTCAATGGGCAACAACACATTGTGTAATATACAAACAGATTATACCCATTTGTTAATTACATATTACCGATTTAAATGTCACTGGTGAATATTTAAATTGAAATTTACTATGTCAGTGGTTTCAATCTTCAATCTTTTTCTTTCACTGTACCACCAACAGAAGTTTGCTCTGAAGAACCCCTGAAGTACCCTCATGTTAATTTCACTGTGGTGTTTTCAAGTACCCCATGTGGAGAGGTCAAGAAGCCCCCCCCCCACCCCCAGGTATCTAGTACCCCTGACTGGGAACCAATGTACAATGGAATACTGTAAACTTGGCATCTCACAATTCAATTCATCAGCTTTTAATTGAAAATATATCCACATACTTTATTTGACTCCTATGAAGAGTTTTATGATGAAACTCCAAATTGTTCACTGTGCTCACTAAATCAGAGATGCATTCGTTCATCATGTGAGTATGTCCTTCATTTGGATGTTTCTGAGAGTAGGTCATACATTTTATTTCAAGATGCTTTAATAAAAGGATTTGATTGCCTTCCATCTATTATGTTGGTTTATGATGACAGAACCTTTAGTCTTGGAATGGACCAGGTGAGACCACTTCTATCAGGCAGTCTAGGACCAGGTGAGACCACTTCTAGCAGGCAGTCTTAGACCAGGGGAGACCACTTCTAGCAGGCAGTCTTAGACCAGGGGAGACCACTTCTAGCAGGCAGTCTTGTTACACGTAGTTGCTTTCCAAAAAATGAGTGCCACGATTGTGGTAGAATTTCAGGTTGTTTACATTTTATATTTCTTAATCTCTTTTATATTATTATTATGTTTACATCATTAGTATTCTATAGCATTGATTGTTTACATTTTGTTTTCATTTTATCTCTTCTGTTTAATTTTACATTTATTAGTATGAGGTATTTAGTCCGTGTGTTAGTAGTAACTGTACTTTAGTCATCCGACCATTAGGGGCGGTAATGAGTAGTTCGTGCTTGTAACAGGAGAAGAAATATTTCACCTGAGTTGGGAGGCGCTTCTGAACAAGCTAGGAGGAGCTTCTTAGAGGCTTTAAAATAAGTCGCAGCCCACTCACAAACTCTCTCTCTGGATCAACTTGCGCGAGTAGAACTTAGGACAGGGCAAAGAGTTTATTGTTGTGTTAAATTCTTCTAATAAACCATCTGAAAAGGTAATCCGTTCGACTCGTGTAATTCACACTCATTTCTCTACCATACGATCTTCGTGACTTGATCGTATTGCCGTTTGTGATTACGTTAAAATACCATTCGAAGTCACTTCCTGCACCTGTCTCCTTTTTGTCTGGCTCAAGCCTGACAACCGTATTGTTTTGGAGTGGAAATGGAGCTACGGTAGTTAAGGTCCGTATATTTTGTCTTTTACTTTAGCATACATTCATGTTAGCAATCAGTGCATGTGCAGTCAGTAAAGGTGTGTGTAAAAAGGGATTCTTTTGTCCATTAATAGCATACATTTGATAAGAAATACAGTGTAGACATTTACATTGTTGTAATTTACCAATCTAGCTGGAAATGTTAGATTCTTTATAAAATATGTTCACTGGTATAGAGAGGTCCACTTACTGTTGGAAAACATAACATTACATAACATTATTTTTGCATCTTGTGTGAAAAGCAAAATCATAATGAAACATGATTTACAACACTTCTAATATAATCTAATCGGATCAGCAAAAGTGTTGCAAACGTTTTAGTTCATTTGCATGACAATCCAGTGAGAATTTGCCAAATTAAGTAGAGGATACAGATATATACAGATATATCTCTGATTGTACCCAAAAGTGGAGACAGTACATTTTGTACAACGCTGTGTAGTATCTCTTAAGTATCTCTTAAAACAGCACAAACCATGTCTAACCTGAACAGAAAGAAGAGTGGGATAAATTAGCTAAAAAGATGTGTCTGCATCAAGTGATTTTGTCTGGCCCCCTCCCAGCTAGGAGCAGTGACAAGATCTACGGCAGACTCTCACAGCTCAATCGCTGGCTGAAGACGGAGTTC
Organism: Dallia pectoralis; assembly: GCA_029465975.1. Taxonomy (NCBI): domain Eukaryota; kingdom Metazoa; phylum Chordata; class Actinopteri; order Esociformes; family Umbridae; genus Dallia; species Dallia pectoralis. The sequence goes on along the minus strand of CM055750.1, from coordinate 2,783,902 downwards.
TGCCTGTTGCAGGAGATAGAGTTTGTGGATAATTGGCCCAATTTTTGGGACTCACAAATGAACAGGGTCAAGCCTGATCTGCTGAAGAGCGACAGACTCCATCCTAGCTGGAGTGGAGCTCTTCTTTTGTCTAGGAATATAGACAGGAGACTCACTCCTGTAGCCTTAACATGAGATAGGGTGCAGGTCAGGCAGCAGGCTGTTAGCTTGCTGCCTGAAAGCAACCATATTAAAATAAAGCTCTCATTTAGTCCCGTCATAAACAAAAGTGACATTAATACCTTGTGTCTTTAAATACAGTAGGTCTCCTCAATATTGAAACGCTTGCCTCAAAGGCAATACCTGTCACGGTTGTGGTGAGTACCACTCGGGAGTTTAGTGGGGTGCACTTCCTGTTTCGGGTGATTGTTTTGTTGTTAGCAATCACTGGGGCTATTTAGCACGGCAGTTTGGATTCCACCTTGTCGGATATGATTTAAAAGTTACGTGTAATTCGCAATCGCCGCTTTCATTTATACAGTTTACACTAAGTTTCTTCCTAAATTCGATCCATTTCATTCGATACACGGCGGCTAGAAAAAACTTCCCTTTTGGAAGAAACTTAGAGAGGAACCAGGCTCTGAGGGGTGGCCAGTCCACTTCTGGCTATGCTGGGTGAACTTATGAACTTATGATAGTAATCACAGTATAATTAAAAAATTGACAATAATGTTAACCTTTTTCCTCAAATTATAAAATACTAATTTATTCTCACTTTCTGTCTTTTGGATATAAAAGTATGATTCTACATTTGAAAGGTAACTGGATAAAAACAATTGTTTTCACAGAGAAACCGGTCACAAATTATGCTGCTGTGACTACTCTTTGCTGTACGTCACCTAACATATGGTATCCATTTCCTTGTGAATTGGCCTTTATGATCTGAGGTACAGACAATTTATAATAATATAGTCTTCCATTTGCCTGAAGGAAAGAAGGTAAAACTCAGATAACGTATCTTGCATAAAGAGCCAGGCCTTCCTCACTCAATATCAAAGTCACGCTCACTGAATCGCAACCTCGTCAGTGTTTTTCTTATTTTTCTTTTCAGGTGTTCTAGCACTCTGTGGTCTCTGTTAAGTGCAAGGCTGCTTTACAATTTGCTAGTTTTCGTCTGGTTCTTACCAGTGTGTAAAATAGATATCTCTTTGTTTTCTCAGCATTTTCTTGAGCCGAACTGTTTGTCCTCCCGGGGCCCTGTGGGGAGCTTGCGTTCCCCTCTCTCCTTTTGCCACTTTTTCACCATCATTTTCCTTCTACTATAGACCGTGTTCTAGTGAATTGATGCTCCTACAGATACTGAACGAGTAATGATTATGTTGCTGGGTGATGGTCTTTTCCATTGCGTTTTTCCCCCTATTATTAACACAGACATCATGATGTGTGGAGAAAACAGCTGTCGATGGGGACGTGTGAAGGGCAGCTTTATTAGGTATCACCCCCTGTGGTGCAAATAATGTTCTCCAACAGAGTCATCAGATCAGGTGGTCTTGAGGCATGGTCTGAGACCAGGAGTTTCTTGAGATCCAACAAGATACAGAGGCAGTAGCATTGGAGAGAGGACAGCCCAGTTGAGAGAGTGGAGACTGCCAGACAAAGATAGCAAGGTTTTTTTGTAAATACAGTGCACTGGTGTTTACCTTCACACCTCCGGGCGAGAATGCAATAAATCATAGACAGTATTGAAAAGATAAGATAGGTTTGAGAAAGGGTCTGCATCTTCAAACATTGAGCTTAGTATTAGAAAGCCTTGACTTCGGTTGTGTGCGTTTAAAAATCATGAGAATTTAGGATGCTACATCTTTATTTAGAGAGTTATAATCATGAAATCAGCTCTAGACTTTACCCAATGTAGGAAAGATAAAACTGAACTGGAATAAGATGACAATTCCCTTCTAAACAACTGTCACGTGTGGTGAGGTTTTGTTCCACACGGGGCTATTAGTGGGGTGCACGTGGCTAGATAGGTTAATTATACACAGCTGCAGTGATTTATCTCATTAGCGGGGTACTTAAGTTCGGGGAAATGTCACGCATGGAATTAGGTGAGTTTGGGGTCTTTCAGGTATCGCTGTTTTGTCTTTTTTAGTAGTCATTCTTTTCAATTCCGTTTGTTGTGTCTGATGGTTTTAATTGGATATTAAAACTCCACGAGCCTGCTCCCAGGCTCAGCATTTGGCTTTTATCTGCACTCTACAGCTGAGGTCGTGACAACAGCATTCTAGCAGCCGTAAATAGCACTAGTTGATGTTAATTGGCTGGAGAGTAGAGGCCTGCAATAGTGAGACAGATCTGTCTTAAAGATTGCATTTGTTTTCTTCCATAAACACTTTTTATCAGGAGAAAAAAGCTGCTCTCGAAATGTGTTTCAATGTTTGTTAAAAGAAAGTTCAGAGTAACATTTAGATTCCAACAACTTTCCAGTTTCATTGTCGCCGTTCATTGTTCACTAAACTGTTTTTATTTATAACTTTTGGTCTGTTTCATAATTGGCTGCGGTTGAAAGCATCACCCCACCTACTTCGACAAGGCTGAAGCAAAGAAGGTCTAGAAGTTTCTCACCGTTCTTATCTACGAAAAAAGGTACACAGCGATTAACACATATGTAGTTAAGAAGGACAGTTTACGCCTCAACTGTCAGGATGCTGTAAGAAATTGTCCGCCACCACATTTAGGTTTGCCAAGTAGCATTACTGTAGCCAGAACACAGCTAGCATCACATACAGCATGACGCAGGAACCACACGTTTACACATTAACATATAAGATTGGCCGCTGAGTTATGTACAGGACTGCGTGGCAACACGCAATTCCAACATCATCCAAGGTTTCCGCACGGTAGCCCCATTCTCAGTCTCATCTTGGACAAGGATGAGGCCGCTTACAGCAAGGAAATGAGTGACCTGGCAAAACTTTGCCGAATAACAAACTCCCTCTCAACTTCTGCAAGCAGAGGGGAGTGATTCCCCCATACACATCAATGTGTTAAGTGGAGAGAGCAGGTGACATCAAATGCCTCATTGTGTTCCTTATAGACAACCGTACCTGGTCCAGACCCCGGGTTAAATACCGCCCAAATGGAGTATACACTCACTTAAGAAGTTTGGTATGTCTGCAAAGAGTCTTAGCAGCTTTTACAGATACACCATTGAGAGTATCTTCTCAGACTGCATTACTGGTATGGCAGCTGCCCCGCAGTGAAAAGGCCCTCCAGAGGGTGGTTAAGGCAGCGGAAAGTATCACTGGCTGCCGTCTCCCTTCCATACAAAGCATTTCCCAAATGCGATGCCTTGAGAAAGCACAGAGCAGGATGATCGGCTATAGTCACCTGAGTTACGGTAGGCTGTCCACACTCATGTCGTCTGAAACGTCTACCAGTCGCACTCACAGTTTTAACCAGCAGGACCATCTGACTTCTCAGTCGGCAGCGTTCATCTTCTGATCCTTTTGATCAATGGGCATTTTCACGTTCTGGTCACTTTCCATTTCACCATGCGTATGTTTCAATGTACCCGTTTTTATGCACTACTACACATTTTTATAGAATTTCTATTCATATTGCCCATTGTCCACATCTCCACTCTTGCTACAATTGCCACTAGTTTTAATGTATGTGTACTTTTGATATATTATTCTTGCTTTCGTTTTGTTGTTGATGACAACAGACGTACATTGTACATTTCTTCAGACGCTTTTGTTCGCATCTCCTAAAAGACACATTTCAACGCTCAATTATAATACCATTAATATCCAATTGCCCAATTAGTATTTTCCCGGCAACGGACAAATTCTCCCTGGGAGCGAGAGAGCAGCCTTGATTTAATTACAGGAGACCTTTGGATGACTTCTGATTAATTTTTTATCTTTTCTTGGGTCCGTGTCTGTGCCCTGAATGATTATCGTCACGCTCTCCGCCAAAAGACTGATGGACAGATCGAAAGATATCGGAAAAACACGGGGCGTAGTCAGGACCGTTCATGAATATTCATGACTCTGCAAATACATTTTAAGATGGATGACAGACAGCAGAATGCACAGCGGCTTGTTGTGCTGCTGTCATGTGTTCATGATGACTGCACAATAGTAATTAAAATAAGACATAATAGCTAAAGGGAAAAATATATAACTGTACCCGAAAATTATTGTAACTTCAGCAAGCATAAGATATTGTGTTGCATTCAACGCTGATGCATACAATCCCAATCGTCGCTTAAGAAGCAATGATGGCGAACATAGGAAATCACTGTAAAACCACTGCAAAACCACTGCAAAACCACTGCAAAACCACTGCAAAACCATAACACCACCACCATAAACCATGTTTAACCACACATCCAACAAACAGCCTGGGGCACCTTTTAAAAATACGCTGACACACACCGGCTAAGCTTTTTCTCCAAACACCTATTTCGCCTCAATGATGAAATCAAATAGTGTCCCCTCACAACACAAACAAGACATCGGCGACTCCTGGGTGAAATTAAGTGAAATCTCCTCCTGGCTGTAGACAGAACATTGTTTGGTTTCCTTGCAGTCTGTTGATTGCTTCACAGTCACTGACCTGTGAAATAGAGGGCTGTGGGGCAGCAGGGGAGTTCAGAGACTTAACGCTGGTGGCTTTAGCCGGTATCTTAGTGGTAGCCTCACGTTGTGAAATAGTGACTCAAAATGAACAGCGAGCTGGAAGTGCTTCTGGCTACTTAGGCAGAAAAGGAACTGAGTAAACGCAGGATATTTATCTGCATGGATGTGTTTTTGCTTCTTGATTATTGCCGCTTGTGTGACTTTTAACGTGGATGGAGTTGATATCAGCAGTGTCCATCTGATTGATCTTATTCAGTAAAAATATGTACTGAACACACTGGGGTTATGCAATTAAACAATTAAAAACTTAATCTGATATCTAATTCGGAGGGAGTTTTAATGTAAACCAAACACAAGTTAAACCGAGAAAAAAACTATAAACTTAATCTGAGTATTTAGTAAAAGTAATTGGCTTTAATTATTAGTGTTGTGAATCAAAACACAAACACAGATATGATGCAGATCATTTTCTATGGAGAAATCTGTTCTGTGGGATGAACACAGAATTGTCTTAATGTTTTAATTAATCTTATAGGCACATCATTATCCGGAGGACAACAAGCAGGGAACTAGTAGAAGTTGAAATTGAACATCTGGAACCACACCGAGTTTGACATGAGAGAGTGGTACCATTGCACCATCATTGGGTGGAACCACACAGAGTTTGACCTGAGAGAGTGCTACCATTGCACCATCATTGGGTGGAACCACACAGAGTTTGACCTGAGAGTGTGCTACCATTGCACCATCATTGGGTGGAACCACACAGAGTTTGACATGAGAGAGTGCTACCATTGCACCATAATTGGGTGGAACCACACAGAGTTTGACATGAGAGAGTGCTACCATTGCACCATAATTGGGTGGAACCACACAGAGTTTGACCTGAGAGAGTGGTACCATTGCACCATCATTGGGTGGAACCACACAGAGTTTGACCTGAGAGAGTGCTACCATTGCACCATAATTGGGTGGAACCACACAGAGTTTGACCTGAGAGAGTGCTACCATTGCACCATCATTGGTTGGAACCACACAGAGTTTGACCTGAGAGAGTGCTACCATTGCACCATCATTGGGTGGAACCACACAGAGTTTGACCTGAGAGAGTGGTACCATTGCACCATCATTGGTTGGAACCACACAGAGTTTGACCTGAGAGAGTGCTACCATTGCACCATCATTGGGTGGAACCACACAGAGTTTGACCTGAGAGAGTGCTACCATTGCACCATCATTGGGTGGAACCACGCAGAGTTTGACATGAGAGAGTGGTACCATTGCACCATAATTGGGTGGAACCACACAGAGTTTGACCTGAGAGAGTGCTACCCTTGCACCATCATTGGGTGGAACCACACAGAGTTTGACCTGAGAGAGTGCTACCATTGCACCATCATTGGGTGGAACCACACAGTTTGACCTGAGAGAGTGCTACCATTGCACCATCATTGGGTGGAACCACACAGTTTGACCTGAGAGAGTGGTACCATTGCACCATTATTGTGGTATTTGGTGAGCTGCACCTAGGGTTTTCTCTTTAAACCTCAGTGAAGCAATGGCAGGCATTTTCTTTTTTTTGTTTTTTTTGTTTTTGTTGTACAACATTTGGTTACTACCGGCTGATCCAGGGCAGGAGTCTCCATCGATGTATCAAAATGCACAGAGTTTAGTCCAGACTCCCGTGTGAGTACACAGAGTTTAGTTCAGACTCCCGTGTAAGTACACATAGTTTAGTCCAGACTCCTGTGTAATTACACAGAGTTTAGTCCAGACTCCTGTGTAAGTACACATAGTTTAGTCCAGACTCCTGTGTAAGTACACAGAGTTTAGTCCAGACTCCTGTGTAAGTACACATAGTTTAGTCCAGACTCCTCTGTAATTACACAGAGTTTAGTCCAGACTCCTGTGTAAGTACACATAGTTTAGTCCAGACTCCTGCGTGCGTGCGTGCGTGTGTGTGTGTGATAGTGTAATAAACTATGTAAATGTCCCTGTGGTGGATCTGTTGTGGCAGTAAGATAGAAAGGCTGAGACAGGGACAGGTTCATGAAGTCCCTGAAGATGCCCCACAGCAGGTTGGCACACAGCAGGTTGGCACACAGCAGGTTGGCACACACTCTGAGGACCTGAAAGGGGAAAGCATCTGGGCCAGATGTGCAATTAAAAAAGTATCTCTAATTATTAATTACTGAATGAATTAATTTGGTTATTTACCACATTTTTGTTCTGAAGGGGAAATGAAACGGAAGACTTGAGGTAAAACTTTATTTGATCCATAAGTTGGAATACTCTTGGTGGTATATGTTGTTGTTTATGAAGTTAATCTGTTGTCATGGCAAAGGGAAGTCATGTTAGTAATATTTACAAGGGTGCCGAATAGTAGTGAAGACCAATCTGTAAAATACAAAATACATTTTGGATACGTCTGTGACAATCACAAATACAAAAACCACCTCGCAATTCAGGTTCCTTTGTCTCAAGTCCAATCAATTTCTTCCATTTGTTCTCTAGGAACTCGTTCTGTATCATCATCTGTTGGATAATGTGTTTTATTTTACACTGTTTCTGTTTTTAAAAAAATGGTGTCCCTCTATGCAACCTCAATTAAAACGTTTGCAATTTGTCCTTTTACAAACATGTAACTGTATGTTGGTACAGTCTTTCAAAGTTGCTCAATACAGTGAGATGACATGAGGTGGTCAACTGTGTTGGTATGCATATGTTTCCTGGCAGTCTGATAACTGAAGCTCCACCACAACCCCAGACACGTCACCTTGTCTACTCTCAGATCCCATAAGCGCTCTCCGTTGTCAGGTTTTTATGGCCCTGCAGTCGTCTTTCCTGCTTAATGGACTCAGAGACGCCAGAACCCAGTTAGTGAGGAGCTAACTCGTCATGACAGTGTCATGTAACTGCTTGTATTCCATCAGGGATGGTGTTGGAAATACGAGCAATCACGTTCACGCGTCGTCCCCTGAGTTTCACGATACACATGCTTCTTTCCCAGTTAATAATTAAATCAGTCCGCATTTAGCCCACTGAGCTACTTTTTTTACTGAGAGCTAAAATAAAGACGTATCCAGGGACCTCTCCAGCCATGATGATAGTCACGGTTAGCCTTACTTTAAGTGACAGTGGGTGATGGTTAACCTTACTTAAATGGGTGATGGTTAACCTTACTTAAATGGGTGATGGTTAACCTTACTTAAATGGGTGATGGTTAACCTTACTTAAATGGGTGATGGTTAACCTTACTTAAATGGGTGATGGTTAACCTTACTTAAATGGGTGATGGTTAACCTTACTTAAATGGGTGATGGTTAACCTTACTTAAACGGGTGATGGTTAACCTTACTTAAATGGGTGATGGTTAACCTAACTTAAATGGGTGATGGTTAACCTTACTTAAATGGGTGATGGTTAACCTAACTTAAATGGGTGATGGTTAACCTTACTTAAATGGGTGATGGTTAACCTTACTTAAATGGGTGATGTTAACCTAACTTAAATGGGTGATGGTTAACCTAACTTAAATGGGTGATGGTTAACCTTACTTAAATGGGTGATGGTTAACCTTACTTAAATGGGTGATGGTTAACCTTACTTAAATGGGTGATGGTTAACCTAACTTAAATGGGTGATGGTTAACCTTACTTAAATGGGTGATGGTTAACCTAACTTAAATGGGTGATGGTAAACCTAAGTTAAATGGGTGATGGTAAACCTAAGTTAAATGGGTGATGGTTAACCTTACTTAAATGGGTGATGTTTAACCTTACTTAAATGGGTGATGGTTAACCTTACTTAAATGGGTGATGGTTAACCTTGCTTAAATGGGTGATGGTTAACCTAAGTTAAATGGGTGATGGTTAACCTAACTTAAATGGGTGATGGTTAACCTTACTTAAATGGGTGATGGTTAACCTAACTTAAATGGGTGATGGTTAACCTTACTTAAATGGGTGATGTTTAACCTTACTTAAATGGGTGATGGTTAACCTTACTTAAATGGGTGATGGTTAACCTTGCTTAAATGGGTGATGGTTAACCTAACTTAAATGGGTGATGGTTAACCTTACTTAAATGGGTGATGGTAAGCCTAACTTAAATGGGTGATGGTAAACCTAACTTAAATGGGTGATGGTAAACCTAAGTTAAATGGGTGATGGTTAACCTTACTTAAATGGGTGATGTTTAACCTTACTTAAATGGGTGATGGTTAACCTTACTTAAATGGGTGATGGTTAACCTAACTTAAATGGGTGATGGTTAACCTTACTTAAATGGGTGATGTTTAACCTTACTTAAATGGGTGATGGTTAACCTTACTTAAATGGGTGATGGTTAACCTTGCTTAAATGGGTGATGGTTAACCTAACTTAAATGGGTGATGGTTAACCTAACTTAAATGGGTGATGGTTAACCTTACTTAAATGGGTGATGGTTAACCTAACTTAAATGGGTGATGGTTAACCTTACTTAAATGGGTGATGTTTAACCTTACTTAAATGGGTGATGGTTAACCTTACTTAAATGGGTGATGGTTAACCTTGCTTAAATGGGTGATGGTTAACCTAACTTAAATGGGTGATGGTTAACCTAACTTAAATGGGTGATGGTTAACCTTACTTAAATGGGTGATGGTTAACCTTACTTAAATGGGTGATGGTAAGCCTAACTTATATGGGTGATGGTAAACCTAACTTAAATGGGTGATGGTAAACCTAAGTTAAATGGGTGATGGTTAACCTTACTTAAATGGGTGATGTTTAACCTTACTTAAATGGGTGATGGTTAACCTTACTTAAATGGGTGATGGTTAACCTAACTTAAATGGGTGATGGTTAACCTTACTTAAATGGGTGATGTTTAACCTTACTTAAATGGGTGATGGTTAACCTTACTTAAATGGGTGATGGTTAACCTTTCTTAAATGGGTGATGGTTAACCCAACTTAAATGGGTGATGGTTAACCTAACTTAAATGGGTGATGGTTAACCTTACTTAAATGGGTGATGGTTAACCTTACTTAAATGGGTGATGGTTAACCTAACTTAAATGGGTGATGTTAACCTAACTTAAATGGGTGATGGTTAACCTAACTTAAATGTGTGATGGTTAACCTTACTTAAATGGGTGATGGTTAACCTTACTTAAATGGGTGATGGTTAACCCTTCTTAAATGGGTGATGGTTAACCTTACTCAAATGGCTGATGGTTAACCTTACTTAAATGGGTGATGGTTAACCTTACTTAAATGGGTGATGGTTAACCTTACTTAAATGGGTGATGGTTAACCCTTCTTAAATGGCTGATGGTTAACCTTACTTAAATGGGTGATGGTAAGCCTAACCTAACTTAAATGGGTGATGGTAAACCTAAGTTAAATGGGTGATGGTTAACCTTAAATGGGTGATGTTTAACTTAAAATGGGTGATGGTTAACCTTACTTAAATGGGTGATGGTTAACCTAACTTAAATGGGTGATGGTTAACCTTACTTAAATGGGTGATGTTTAACCTTACTTAAATGGGTGATGGTTAACCTAAAATGGGTGATGGTTAACCTTTCTTAAATGGGTGATGGTTAACCTAACTTAAATGGGTGATGGTTAACCTAACTTAAATGGGTGATGGTTAACCTTACTTAAATGGGTGATGGTTAACCTTACTTAAATGGGTGATGGTTAACCTAACTTAAATGGGTGATGTTAACCTAACTTAAATGGGTGATGGTTAACCTAACTTAAATGGGTGATGGTTAACCTTACTTAAATGGGTGATGGTTAACCTTACTTAAATGGGTGATGGTTAACCCTTCTTAAATGGGTGATGGTTAACCTTACTCAAATGGCTGATGGTTAACCTTACTTAAATGGGTGATGGTTAACCTTACTTAAATGGGTGATGGTTAACCTTACTTAAATGGGTGATGGTTAACCCTTCTTAAATGGCTGATGGTTAACCTTACTTAAATGGGTGATGGTTAACCTTACTTAAATGGGTGATGTTTAACCTTACTTAAATGGGTGATGGTTAACCTTACTTAAATGGGTGATGGTTAACCTAACTTAAATGGGTGATGGTTAACCTTACTTAAATGGGTGATGGTTAACCTTACTTAAATGGGTGATGGTTAACCTTACTTAAATGGGTGATGGTTAACCTTACTTAAATGGGTGATGGTTAACCTAACTTAAATGGGTGATGGTTAACCTTACTTAAATGGGTGATGTTTAACCTTACTTAAATGGGTGATGGTTAACCTTACTTAAATGGGTGATGGTTAACCTTTCTTAAATGGGTGATGGTTAACCTAACTTAAATGGGTGATGGTTAACCTAACTTAAATGGGTGATGGTTAACCTTACTTAAATGGGTGATGGTTAACCTTACTTAAATGGGTGATGGTTAACCTTACTTAAATGGGTGATGTTTAACCTTACTTAAATGGGTGATGGTTAACCTAACTTAAATGGGTGATGGTAAACCTAAGTTAAATGGGTGATGGTTAACCTTACTTAAATGGGTGATGGTTAACCTTACTTAAATGGGTGATGGTTAACCTAACTTAAATGGGTGATGGTTAACCTTACTTAAATGGGTGATGTTTAACCTTACTTAAATGGGTGATGGTTAACCTTACTTAAATGGGTGATGGTTAACCTTTCTTAAATGGGTGATGGTTAACCTAACTTAAATGGGTGATGGTTAACCTAACTTAAATGGGTGATGGTTAACCTTACTTAAATGGGTGATGGTTAACCTTACTTAAATGGGTGATGGTTAACCTAACTTAAATGGGTGATGGTTAACCTAACTTAAATGGGTGATGGTTAACCTAACTTAAATGGGTGATGGTTAACCTTACTTAAATGGGTGATGGTTAACCTAACTTAAATGGGTGATGGTTAACCTTACTTAAATGGGTGATGGTTAACCTTACTTAAATGGGTGATGGTTAACCTAACTTAAATGGGTGATGTTAACCTAACTTAAATGGGTGATGGTTAACCTTACTTAAATGGGTGATGGTTAACCTTACTTAAATGGGTGATGGTTAACCTTACTTAAATGGGTGATGGTTAACCTAACTTAAATGGGTGATGTTAACCTAACTTAAATGGGTGATGGTTAACCTTACTTAAATGGGTGATGGTTAACCTTACTTAAATGGGTGATGGTAAATCTTACTTGAATGGGTGATGGTTAACCTTACTTAAATGGGTGATGGTTAACCTAACTTAAATGGGTGATGGTTAACCTAACTTAAATGGGTGATGTTAACCTAACTTAAATGGGTGATGGTTAACCTTACTTAAATGGGTGATGGTTAACCTTACTTAAATGGGTGATGGTAAACCTAACTTAAATGGGTGATGGTTAACCCTTCTTAAATGGGTGATGTTTAACCTTACTTAAATGGGTGATGGTTAACCTTACTCAAATGGCTGATGGTTAACCTAACTTAAATGGGTGATGGTTAACCTTACTTAAATGGGTGATGGTAAACCTAACTTAAATGGGTGATGGTTAACCCTTCTTAAATGGCTGATGGTTAACCTAACTTAAATGGGTGATGGTTAACCTAACTTAAATGGGTGATGGTTAACCTTACTTAAATGGGTGATGGTTAACCTTACTTAAATGGGTGATGGTTAACCTTACTTAAATGGGTGATGGTTAACCTTACTTAAATGGGTGATGGTTAACCTTACTTAAATGGGTGATGGTTAACCTTACTTAAATGGGTGATGTTAACCTAACTTAAATGGGTGATGGTTAACCTAACTTAAATGGGTGATGGTTAACCTTACTTAAATGGGTGATGGTTAACCTTACTTAAATGGGTGATGGTTAACCTTACTTAAATGGGTGATGGTTAACCTTACTTAAATGGGTGATGGTTAACCTTACTTAAATGGGTGATGGTTAACCTTACTTAAATGGGTGATGGTTAACCTTACTTAAATATTGCCAATACTTCTTGAGTTGATTGTGCACTAATTCTGATAACCGTGCTAAAATATAATGCATTTTTTGTTTTATAAAATGTCCGGTGTGCTGTGCTTCCAGACACTCAAAACCGCTTCACTTTTGATTAGGCATTTTCATGGACAATTACCCTAAATTATCGACAATGGCATAATATTTTTTCCGTTCGTTAACTCAAGTGAGCACAGAATTCCAGTCTAGGCTGTGAAGTGAGGTGAATGTCATTTGAATAACTGCCAGGCCTGAGTTTTAACAACAGCTTTTGTATGAGTAAAATAAACGAGGGAGTAACAGAGAAAATAATACAGTTTACACTGCGATAACTGTGGTTATAGAATTTTGGATAATTTTGGCCTTAATTGGTCTATTAGAATTTGGTAAAAGAATAGCATTTCTATTATGTCATGTTCTAAAATACCAGATGTGTTATACAATCTGTGTGTAGTATCGTGGATCCGGTGATATGCATCGCAGTAGAGGGAGCTTTTTCTCATCAACCAAGCGAATTACAAAGCAAACTTTTGTCCCTGCTTTAAGAGGCTTTGCATAACTAACCAAATGTGTATACTGCCATATTTAATTTTCACATAAATCTGATGTCTGCAAGATGAGCAGGTTTCCCTGACACACATTACATGAACAAACAATCAAATACCACCTGTGTGAAATTAAAGAGTTACGTCATTAATTCAGGGTAAACACACCTGACTCTGTTGTCCCACAATTTGTTTATACAATTTTTCACAAAAACCTCATTGTAAAGGAATATTCAAAGCTAATGAGTTCATTAAGAAATGGAGAAAGAATGTCAAAATTGTGAATTTGTCCTCAAACACCAACCCAGCAGGAGGCCTAGCAACCACAAAGGAATTACATCATCTTTGGGTGCTTCACAAAAGTGGTCATCTAGGGGAGAATGTCAAAAGGAAAGTAGAAAAACTCTAGAGTTTACCAGAAGTTGTTTAGGAGAATGACACCGAGTGGATGAATATTTATAAAAGCTTTTTAGTGTCAACAGGTTTGAAACGGATTACTCGTTGCATTGTACAGTACTGAACGCAAATAGCAATTTGTTGATTGTCATATATTGTTGAACATGACTTTTAGACATTCCCCTGTGTTGTGGACTGAAACTCAAACATACATAATTTAGTTGGCCATTGTACAGTAGTCACTTTCACGTCTGTCAATCTGTATTCTGCAAAGAGGCATTCGTGACCCGGTCCCAGTTGTGGCTTTCATTAAATAATAATATTCAGTGTTAGTCATTAAGCAGACACCCGTATCCAGAGCAACTTACCAAAGCAATAAGGGTTTACGTGACTCGCTGAAGGGCACAATAACACTGTACTATATTGGCTCTGGGATTTACATTCTGGTTAATGGCTCTACGCTCTTGAACCAATTAGATCGGTTGCTACTAGATCTGTTGTGCCAAATCACTTCATTTGCGTTTGGGTTTTGAAAAGTCAATACATCTGAAGGTACTGAGAACTTTAGCCTCATCTCGGTTTGCAAGCCTTTTTAGAAAGATGTCATTAATCAAACAACAGGCAGCGGACTGGAAAAATAGTTTTTCAATGATTATTTAGGTCCAGCCTTTGAGTTCTACGATGTGCAGGCGACCGCTATGGGGGGATACTAGAAGATGGAACATGTCTGTAACAGTCAGATGGCCAGGATGATCTGGAAACAGTCGCAGATGTTTGCAATGTATTTTAAGTGGTTCTTGATTGCTGAGGAGCTCTAGGAAACTGGGATACATTTGATCTTCATTCTCACCTTCTTAGCACAGCAAAAGGCTTGTCTTGCAAATGTGGCAACACGTTTCTGTTTCATTCACGCATTTTTTCACACCCTTTTTCAAAAGTGTTACCGAAGATCTCGTTGAAAGACGCCAAACTCGGATTAACTGTGTTGAACAAATGTAATACATCAATTCACAGCTGATAGAAAGTACTTGCATAGTGCTGAATCTCTAGTGCACCTACTGTATGTGAAACAATTTTTTTGCACAATTACTGCAATCTGTCCTCCATCCATCTTTAGAAGACGCAACCTCTGTGTTGCTATTTGCAAGCATGAGTCAAAAAGACCAAAGGCACGCAAGAAGAGTAAGAGACCATCAGAAGTTCCGAGTATTTCTACTACTTTTTGGGAAATTTCCCCTCATACGTTTCCTTCGGTTGCTTTTTTACAGTATTCAGTATTTCAGAGTGGAAAGAGTGACATTGACTTGTTCCTGAGTATTTCTGATTTTGGGTGGTTGGTTCTTTGGTGAATGAAGAATGCAGTACTACTGTGAAGCTCAACCATGATGGATGTCTGAATTTAACCAGGTGCCCATTGTAGGTCCTTACATGTCAACGCTGGTTCATAGGCACGGAAAGACCTGTAAACAAGAATAAAATTAATAAAGAACTTTCTTAGCAAATGTCTCTTTTTTATAGTTTTTTAACAGAGTATCTCAAAATAGCGTATAAACTGCCGAATGCAGCAGAGTTTGTTATCTCCAGTAAAATCATCTGTGGAGACGATAATACAGCTCACGCTGTGATATGTTTGTTTGACTTTATTCACATATTATAACTGTGTAAATTATCAACAAATGACACGGGCATAATAGCATGAACTACTGTGGTTGAACTGGTTCATAGCTGTATTCTGTCGTCCAATCTGTAGTGATTGATTGAAATGTGATGTTAATTTGAGTTTAAGTGGCTGTTATTTGCCCGAGTCGCGTGTGTTTAACATTTGTGAGTGTTGTTCTGGCCAGGGATCTTTCCGTTTCAGCTCGTGCGTTAACTGTTTCGAAAATGTGAATTTCGGGTTTCAGCGACCGGGAAAAACTGTAATACATCCAGAAAAACCACAACGGCGACTGCAACAAAGTGGTTGTAGTCCTGGGTTGTAATACAACAGAATTTCCTAAACCAAAATTTCCTAAAACTCAACACAGAAGGGATTATAAAGCAAATCCATGACAAACAGGTGAGCACAATGCAACCTGAGGGGAGTTGTGTTAAGCTTGTCCGGGGAACCGAGCAGCAGGCAATTTGACATCACAGGATCGAGTAGCAGATGGTCAAAAGGTCGGCGAGTTTGATCTCCGAAGCCAATGAGGGGCCCTCGAACTGGACACGTGCGTGACAGAATCCGTGCGTGTGTCGTGTGAAAAAGATCAGCAGAGCTTTTAATGGCAGACTGATTGTGTAAGGTTAGAGAGATATGTGTGGAATACTAATTATGTCGTCTGTACACATACACACACACACACACGCATGTACACACACACAGACACACACACACGTACACACACACACGCATGTACACACACACACACACACACACACATGTACACGCACACACACACACACACACACCCTGCTAGGCTAGACTCCACATGGCCTTTTGCACCACCCAAATGTTCAATTAATAAAACCGTCACTGACAACATAGCGTCACCTTAGCTTTTTTATTGACGTAGGCCTACCGTGTGGACTGACTAAGATACATGGAACATGTTCAGTAATATTTTATTTTTTTACTGGGTGATGATCCTTTTCTGGTATCCAATCAGACTGGGTGGCTAGAAAGGAATTTGGACTTTTCTATTTAATCATGCTGTTTTTATATGCAACACATCTCTCAACCAGGTACATACAGAATTAATCGTGAGCCGAAAAATGGAAGACACTTCTGTCAAAGCCTTGTGGGTATTTGGTTACCTGAAATCAGCGGTTACGTTCTGTGACTCTGAACAATGTTATTCCGAGCATTTACGTAGCCTCTTTCTGACCTCCCAGTGGGGCTGTGTGTATGTTTTTCATGTTATAGTTACCATCCAGCACTAGCAATGTTTAGCTTCACATGTGAAACAAGCTTCAAATGCTGGTACATCTCAACTGCTCTATATCTTTCCAGGTTTGTGACTGTTCTGTAACTAATTGTGCCATTTGTTGAAGACGGATCCCTACAAATAAATTATGACTTCTCAGCTCCCCAACAAGATATTCCTCTCTCTTCATATCAAGCAATTTATTTTTGTCAGAGATCTGTACATTTGTAAGCCTTGTGTTGACTGTTGCATCAAGGGATTCTGTATCTGGTATCTGAAAACAAAGCTACCGTGAGTCACTGAGCCTTTAAAGGATTTAGGAGAAGCTATATCTGGATTAGGGTGGTTTTTCTGGAACTACAGAGGTATTAAAGGAATCACCTGGTTGCTATGGTTCTACAGGACAAATTCACATGTTAATTCTCATTGTGAATTTTGCGCATTGCAATTCAGATCCGTTCAGCGCTTTTAAGACGCCACCTTCCTCTTACCCTTTCACTTCACCTTTCACTTTGGCTTCCTCTTTCACCTTCTTTTTCTCTTTCACCTTCTCTTCCTCTTGCACTTTCTCTTCCTCTTTCACCTTTTCTTCCTCTTTCACCTTCTCTTCCTCTTTCACATTATATTCCTCTTTCACCTTCTCTTCCTCTTTCACCTTCTCTTCCTCATTCACATTATATTCCTCTTTCACCTTCTCTTCCTCTTTCACCTTCGCTTCCTCTTTCACCTTCTCTTCCTCTTTTACCTTGTCATCACCTTTCACTTTGGCTTCACCGTTCACTTTGGCTTCACCGTTCACTTTGGCTCCACCTTTCACTTTGGCTTCACCTTTTACCTTGTCTTCTTCTTTCACCTTGGCTTCACCTTCTCTTCCTCATTTACAGCCATGTCACATCTTTTTATTTGCTGTTTGGATGGTGGCACTGGCGATTGTGTTATTTATTGCGTGCATGCCATGTTTTTCTAGATGTGTCATATGGTTTAAAAAAATACTAATGTTGTGTCATCTTTGAACTTTTGACAAACACGTTCCTTGAGGCGACCGGGGCAATTGATTAAAGGAGTGTTGTTACAAAGGAAATTGGATGTTTTCTTATTATTTCTCTGCCCCCGTAGAATGAAATGAAACGCTTGTCACTCGGATTCATATTGTAACAAGGTTTATGGCTTTTTTTCACATTACAGAAGTATAGAGTGTGGCTAGCGTTTTCCTGTCAGCATCAGACTTATGCAGTAGCCTTCTGCAGTCGGTTGTTCAGAGACCAGGGAGATCACGTGCAGGGAAGCAATGTGGAGGAAGCAGCCCCACCCCTGTGTACCTGCTACTCAACAAGGACATTATGGTTATGGCTAAAGGGGGACAAGTGCTCCCAGAAAGTAAGATATTTGCCATAACTGTTCATGTGCGTCTCCCAATAGAATTGAGCAATGATAAATTACCTTAAGAATGACCTCTGGACTGAGACGAGCGCTAGGGAAGCCACAGGAGCCTTGATTTGTTCATGTTCAATTTAATTTACTCTTTTCTGTGTAATGAAACGCTTGAAGGCCTCTCGCCCACTACAGCGTCCGATGAGTGATACGTTCTCTCTGCCGCGTATAAGGGGGTTGAAGGGTTGGTTGTCATCCCTGACAATGAGACTCATAAGCAAAGTTTTAAATGGATTCGGGAGAGATCACAGAAAGGCTTTCTTACAGGAAACCCATTCTGACATTTTACACACAGCCCGTCCAATCAGGTTGAACCTTGAGTCGGCGCGTGTGAGTCCACGCCTACTGACTTGATGACCTCAGTTTGCTTTGCGGGAGAGTCGGAGGAGAAAGATCTCTGCTGTGGGATTTGCATCGGTCCCAGCGTGTGGCCGACGTCACGTGATCCTAGACAGCTGCGGCCTGGTGGTCAGTTAGCATCACCGTAGACCGCGGGGCCACCTTTGGCCTGGTGGTCGGTTAGTATCACCGTAGACCGCGGGGCCACCTTTGGCCTGGTGGTCGGTTAGTATCACCGTAGACCGCGGGGCCACCTTTGGCCTGGTGGTCGGTTAGTATCACCGTAGACCGCGGGGCCACCTTTGGCCTGGTGGTCGGTTAGTATCACCGTAGACCGCGGGGCCACCTTTGGCCTGGTGGTCAGTTAGCATCACCGTAGACCGCAGGGCCACCTTTGGCCTGGTGGTCGGTTAGTATCACCGTAGACCGCGGGGCCACCTTTGGCCTGGTGGTCGGTTAGTATCACCGTAGACCGCGGGGCCACCTTTGGCCTGGTGGTCGGTTAGTATCACCGTAGACCGCAGGGCCACCTTTGGCCTGGTGGTCGGTTAGTATCACCGTAGACCGCGGGGCCACCTTTGGCCTAGTGGTCGGTTAGTATCACCGTAGACCGCGGGGCCACCTTTGGCCTGGTGGTCAGTTAGCATCACCGTAGACCGCGGGGCCACCTTTGGCCTAGTGGTCGGTTAGTATCACCGTAGACCGCGGGAACACGTTTGGCCTGCTGGTCGGTTAGTATCACCGTAGATCGCGGGGACACCTTTGGCCTGGTGGTCACTGGTCGGTTAGTATCACCGTAGACCGCGGGGACACCTTTGGCCTAGTGGTCGGTTAGTATCACCGTAGACCGCGGGAACACGTTTGGCCTGGTGGTCGGTTAGTATCACCGTAGACCGCGGGGACACCTTTGGCCTGGTGGTCACTGGTCGGTTAGCATCACCGTAGACCGCGGGGACACCTTTGAGACCCACACAATACATCTCCTTCCCACCATTCCCCACCAGAGATGTAAGCCTGCCTGACGGAGCTTTAACTACACCACTGGGGGTTTTAAGAAAAATCTCCCAAATGGCCTACAACATCAAACAATCGGATGCAGAAGTTTCACTCAGACCTGTCGTGTTTGATGTCTTTGAGCGGTTTGACACGCCGGGGACCCAGCGCCTACTTTAAAGGAGAACCGTTAAGTCTATTCCCCCCTCTGTTTTGTCTGAGGGGATATTCCGGTTTGTCCGCTGTCTGACTTCCTGCAGAACCTACAGGGAGCAGATGAAGGCGGAGTGAAGCCTGGTGGATTGGCGCGGAAAATAGAACACCAAACATTTGGAATGAGAGATGATAGCTAGAGGCTTGATTGCGATCAGCTGGGATCCCGAAATGCATCGTGTGCCGACAATCAACCGTGTGTTCCCCTAATTTATATGGCAACGTTCTCGTTATCAAAGGGAACTGTTACCTAAGGTCCGGAACCTTGTGACAGATTGAACAGCTGTTCGTGGTTTACCCGTAAAGTTCTGGTTCAAAATCAGTGTTCGCCGGGATCGTAGGCGATGTGAATATTCATAGATAAACGGTAGTATGTTGGTAGACTTTTATTCATGTGACATCATTCCACTGACAGACACGTACATCTGGTGTGATCAATGAACATACTGTTGAATACAGAGCATGATTTGGCAAGATTTAGAGAAGACATCAAGAACTGAACTCAATCTGAAACCAGGTTATGGGCCCTGCAGCTTTGAATGGAAAAATCACATCGAGAGGAAATATAGAATCTGTAGGGTGAATGGTAATGTCAGAGAATATGACTTTTAAAAGCTCCAGTGCCTATAAGACGCTAAAGACTGAATCCAGGCGTTAGTATCAATTTGAATTACATTCAAATGAATGGTGCTAGAACATTCCGTTGACTATTAACATGTATACAATACGATAGGTTGTGTTTCAAATGTTGTGTGTGAAAAGTAAATACATGATTGATTTCCACTTTTGCACATCTTTGTTTGGCAATAAAACATGTTTCATGTGAAACACTTTACCCATATGTACGAACCCCAAGTGTCTGAGAAGTTAAGGCAAAGTCTCAGCTAATGGAATCACATTCTTCAGACGCTGTACAGTCTAAGTAGAATGTCAAAAATAGAGACATTTAACCTGTACAGTTAAATGTCAGCTAAGTTGACATATTATTTAACCCTAAAGGCCCAAAATGTATTATTTTTTGAAAATACATTTAGGTTCATTAGGTTAACTCAAACTTTTGATAGCCTTGGGCTGTCGACTCTCAAGATGAGTTGTTTTGGTTGACCTGACAATAATACACTTTATTAAGAAGTAGCAACTGTCACGACCCTCAAAGGGAAAATATAGAGTGGCCCCATATCTACGTATTTTAAAGGTACACATAGTCTATACTGGGCCAAATGTGAAGCTTTAATAAGAAAAAAAATCACAATTTGCCCAAGTGTTTTGCTTGAAATACAACAGAGATATAGTTGTTCATTTCACTTCTGTGACAAAACGTTGAACACCTCTTTAAGCTTTTAGGGTCACTTTTCTCACATAGCCTGGTGGGGCCATTCTCTGCTCATTGCTTTTATTGTGGTATTTAGGTGACAGTTGTAGCATTTACAAAAAAGTAACTATTCAAAACATACATGAGTACAGTTTTATTGGAGCACAATCATGAAGAATTTCCCATGTGCACTGCGGCACCTTCTGATAAAGTGCTATATGAAAATAAAGTAATAAATATAAAATAATAAAATGCTCTTTGTTTACAGTACATTGACAATGTGCAATTCTGCGACCCTAATCGTATTCACCAAACGCTCAGTCAAATTAGATCGTTTTCCCGGCTGTTTTAGACATATATCACTAGTTCACCACTTCCGTTTTATGCTTTTTCATAGCACACAATTCATTGCAGATATTGACAACGATGTGAAAGTGCAAAAGAAAAGAAAAAACATCTTTGTATTCAATCGCAAAAGATAGAAACCTCATGTTTCAACTTTGCCATAAAACGCGATAGTGCTGCACATGCCAAATGATTGTATCTTTTATTTTGAATGGTATGACATATTAATAAAAGACAGCACATTGAAATATATATTGCTATGGTGTGTTTATAGTCTCCATAGTCAGAGTATTGCTTCCCAAGAACAAAACAGGCCTACCGAGAGACAGGACAGTTGTGTTCTGAAGGTCATTGCTGCTGCGTTTATTCTCCAGAGCCAAACTGACCGGTGGACGACACTGAACGATTATATTGAACATATATGGCCTGAAAATGCACGCGAGATGTACAGTTATGACTTATTGCTCAATATAGCAATGTATTTTTGTACTGAACACACCAACAGAGAACAAAATACACTCCGTTACTTCTTACTCTTATTCAGAGCGTCCTCCTTGTGTACGCCGTTATGTTTATAGTAGTTTACTAGTTGGAGTCTGTGACACATGAAGCGTACTGGATGAATTCTCAGCGATAGGCTAATACAGGGTCGTCACAGCTGAGCTTTTTGTTTTTCCATGGCAGTAAGATACACGAAGAACTGGGTGCTCTGTGAAGCTAAATATCCACAGCATGTTGACAAGAACGGTTCCCCGGAAAAACAACTTTTACAAGATAAGCGTGTCGTCTATGGGCCGTCCTTCTGTTCATGCAAAACTGTGAAATATTCACTTTTTCGTTTTGTCGTCGATTTCGTACACGATTTAGACGTGACGTTTTTTTTTTATTAATTCCCTCCCCGACATTTGACTTCTGACCCTAACAGTGGTGGTCACTCTTGGTCAAAAGCGAATTATCACACACGTCTACGTTTGTTTGCCACACAATCATATGGATATATACACTGGTAAATACGTTTACGAGTGTTTCGAGGAACGACCGAGTAAGTCCATGCGTTTCATGCACAGATGACGGCCGTCCTCCAGGCAGAAGTGGGAGTTTAAGGAGCGAAGTTCAGAATGACGCCCGTGAAGTCATTCAGATGACAGCTGTGTATTTCTATTTTCAGTTTGTTTTCATTTCTGTTTGATTGTCTGTGGTTCCCTCCAAATGTTTTCTCGCGTCCGGGTGTCTGAGAGAGGTCTCTTCCAGAGGCATCGGTGGCCGTCGCCGCCCCGCCTACTTCATGCCACTCCGCAGCACCTGATTGGCTGCGATGAGCATCACGCTGATGATAAAGGCGATGGCGAACGCACATATTAGACTCTTGCGCACACACGTCTGCTTGACTTGCTGCGTCGGACTAGCTGCTCGCCAGGGAAGAGAGGCAAGACACACAACCAAGGTGAGGTACGCACAGGAAAGAGATACGAGAGAAGAGATACAGTATGCAACAATAAATCCCACAGTATGTATACAGTATAATATATCCCATGCACCTGTGAGTCAATTTAATCAATCCTATTTCACGCTCTCTGCACTTATCTGAACCGCGATGCGAAGGCGAGTTACGTCAAGCATTATTTCCAGTTAGGTGAGAAATCTCATCTTGATATTGTTGCTCGTATTTGTACACAATTACTACGGATGGACACGGCCCAGGAATTTGTTTTGACTTCCGCCCGTGCGATTCATCATTACGTAGGTTACACGTCAATGCCTTTTGGTTAACGTATATGCCTGTTTAAAACAAAAAAAGATGTGGGAAAGTGTGTAAACAACATCTTGCTAAGTCTGTTTATTTAACTGAGACACACTAAAAACAGTTCATGTCAACTGTGTTGCCCATGAAACAGTTTGATGACAACACAATCTGTAATTACTTATACATACTAAGGTGAGTTTGCAATAGAAGTTTCCAATATTTGCTGTCTTCTTTGTTGTCCACTTCACCTACTGAATTGAAACGTTTATTGAAAACACAACAATCCTGATTCATTTTCTGTCAGTTATTTAGCAGGGCTTCTTATCATAAGTGCTTACACGTTAAAAGAGCTTTGTGAAACAATCCGACACCTTAGCAGTAAGGGCATTTTAATCAATGAATTAGTTAATTGGCAGCATTAGAAAGAAGACCATTGAAATGCGTGAACATTAAATATACGGCAGTGGTGGCAGTGGAACGATTTGTGGTCCGATTTCAGATGCTTTTTGAAGACGATCCACTTTCCTGCATTCTGACGGAGGATGTTTTATAATTTAGGCGCTGGGACAAAGAAATATTTGGATTGTGTGGATTGGAATCCACCCCAAAAAAGGATCAACTACAAATTGAGAAAGTGATCAACGTGATCATTTTTATACTTGTTGTTTTACCTCAGGACCTTACCGTCAAAACGGAAATAACAGACTACATTTTTCTGTAAAACTAAAAATGAATAGATGATCTATGTATCACAATAATAAATCAATAGCATATTTAATCCCAAAGTAAGAGCACAATGATACTGTACACATGTGTATTCTGTACAGTGTTTATTCTTATGTTCCTTACTGTCTATATCCACCTGGCAGGCCCCTGGATTCTCTATGTGACTCTCCTCAGTCATGATGATGTTCTCAATATCCTTCATGGTTAGGTGGTCACAGAACGTATCGTACAGCAACCTCTTCAGCTCCTCCACCGTCAGCTTCTGCATGTCGGTCTGGACACACACACACACACACACAGGAAGGGATGCCGTGATCATATTGTTCCTAGGAAAATAAGATGCTTCTCAACCAAATCGGTAATTATAAGAAATCAAAGGTACGATTTGGGAATGGTTCCTGAACGGTTACTGGCCTTTCTTACCTCAGAGAACTGTGCACATTACAATGATGTGTACGATATATGACAACGATTGATTTAGCATCCAAAGCCACCATAAAATATGTTTGTTAGATTGAAAAAGAAAACTCCTAGTGACGGCTAAGGCATAGAGATGGGGAGAAAATATCTGTCTGGAGCCTGTCTATAAAAAAATGTGTCCAAAGAATGTCCCGGGAATGTCAATATTTGTATATATCCTGAGGACATTCCCTGCTTTCTTGGTTAATATTTCTTAATGATTTTTACTGTGTATATGTATGTATAAATGTATGAGAAACTGTCAAAGAAACAACACCTGATTACAGTACATCTACATGTAATTTTGTGACTCAAAGACAAGACTTCAAACTCCTTAAGGGCTGACACTGTCATATTAACCATCAACCAAGTCTGGCAATTAAATGTTTTCCGTCTTCGAGTTTGAAGAACCAATGCTATAGATGGATATAGATAGTTTCACAGATGACAGCTAATACTTTCTGATCACCCAGAAGATTTTGCTTCAGCTTCTCAGTGATAATAAGCAGCATTCTTAAATTACTGTGCGTTTTGGACATGTTATCTTGAAATAAATTAAATTCATTATTTTTTATTTCTTTGATTTTAATGTATTTGGATACATTGGTCACATTCTAATTTATCAAAAGTGTTTGCTTCATGACATAGCACTAAAGATGCAAACACCATGGAGATATTTTGGGTAAATTTGGATGGTAATAAAATGAGGCTGCTTAATTGTTAGTTCTTTATAAAAAGATAAGTAACCATAGAGTTTAAGAAAGAATAATATGTGTTTTATAAATGTTTTTTACATTATTTTACATGCAAAATCCTCAAATTAACAACTATTTTTTTACTATGCAATAGAACATTCTGCGATAACTCAAGACCATAGTACTGTACATTTGATTATTTGCTGTAAATTAAGGTGGTAAAAATGATTACATAAAACAAATGGGAAAAAATATATTATGTGTTATGAAGAAATAGGTTCCAAAATGTGTGTACACAATCCCATTCTAGACACTTTCGCATGCATTTTATGTAGGGATTGCGTATTACAACAAATGTGATTGAGCATGTACATCACCAGTGTGACAAGCCAATTTGCAAGACCCCAGTTGGTTCTAAATGGCACACAAATCAATGTTTTGCAGTATAAAAGGCTTATTATTCAATGCCATTTTAATAAAAATGGGAAATGTGTCATTTGTTATGTTTTTGTCATTTTCAAGTCATTTTACATGGTCCAAGAGACACAGTTCCCACCGGAATTCAATAAAGCCCGACTCGGGATCACTTGCCTTCCAGAATACAGAATCAAAATCGGTTCCGTGGAACTTGTCAGGCATTCCGGCTGCAGTCAGCTTAGGTCCCAGGAGGGTGACAAACTCTTCAAAATCCACCTGACCGTCACCTAATGATGATAAGTGGTATTTAAAAACAAAAAGTACATACGGGAAAAAAATCTACATATCATGTATTCGAAATTGCATTGTCTGTAAAAGTTTAGAAATTTGTAAACATTTTGATCAGTGTTGCTTGAGGTGAAATATACTACATGCCGACTTACACTAAAGTTACGAGGACAACATTTTAATGAAAAATAAAAAGTACATAATATATAAGTGCATTTTATCAGCAGATATGTATCAACAAAATTGTTGTAAAAGTTGAAAAGACGAGCGCGAAGCATCCTGCCTGGCCCAAATATGTTCTGTGGCCTCGGGTAACAGAAGTAGAAGTTACCTTGGATTATTTCTTTTTTTAACAAATTAACTGAAGTTAGATTTCAATGGGCCAACATGTAACTACACTATTGATGATTAAATAAAGGCCCCCCAGTGTATTTTTGGAGGCACAGAAAATTGCTTTACAAGTAGAGACTGGATCAAAAACCCTGGACACGTCTGTGTGTGTCCTACAAAACACTGGACACGTCTGTGTGTGTCCTACAAAACCTTAGACACGTATGTGTGTGTCCTACAAAACCCTAGACACGTCTGTGTGTGTCCTACAAAACCCTGGACATGTCTGTGTGTGTCTTACAAAACCCCTGGACAAGTCTGTGTGTATCTTATAAACCCTTGACATGTCTGTGTGTGTCTTATAAACCCTGGACACGTCTGTGTGTGTCTTACAAACCTGGGCATGCCTGTGTGTGTCTTACAAACCTGGGCATGCCTGTGTGTGTCTTACAAAACCCTGGACAAGTATGTGTGTGTCTTACCGTCCATGTCCAGTCTCTGTATGATGACCTCAAGCTCCACCTCGTTAGGCATATAACCCAGTGACCTCATGGCCATACCTAGCTCCTGCTTGGAGATGAACCCGTTACCATCGCGGTCAAACACCTTGAAGGCCTCTCGTATCTCTGCAGATAAGACACACACACACACACAAATGGTAGTGTTACAAAACAACCTCGAACAACCACAGTGATTTTGTTACACATTATTTTAATAGTTCTGATTATAATCTGTAGACTATATTGGTTGATATGCAACCACTTGAGCTGTTATACTATCTGGGTAGATTTAGATTAAGTTGTGGTATAAGAGTTATGGTTAGATGCTAATATGGTTTAAAGTTTGGGTTGGTAGATGGTTAGTTGAAATGTATCTAAATCTGGACAATAGGGACGTATAATAATAATAAATAAA
This sequence comes from Dallia pectoralis, assembly GCA_029465975.1. Lineage (NCBI taxonomy): Eukaryota > Metazoa > Chordata > Actinopteri > Esociformes > Umbridae > Dallia > Dallia pectoralis. The sequence continues at coordinate 2,757,238 of CM055750.1, read as the reverse complement.
GCCAAAACAGTGATTTTTATCAACACATAGCAACATTTCAATTGCTGGTAAAAAAATAAATGATCGTGAGTCATCTAAAATGAATGCAAGTTCAACAAATTTCATATTCACTCTAACATACATAGATTAGATTTGAAGGATACAGTACTATGTATATTTGTAACAGACAAATATGCATATGTTATGTATTCAGAATATATATCAGGACAAAAACGTAAGAAGAGAAAATGGTTTAACTAGCAAAAATAATGATTCTTTTCTAAAAAATGTTTTACTCTAAACTAACTTGCAACATAATTTCTGGTTCCTCTCCTTAAATGCTCATGACGTTGACCTGAAAAGCTTTAATGCCTCTATGAGTCATTGATTCCCATCACATTTAATGCGTTGGCAGAAAATCGCCCAGTTATATAAAATGTTCTACTTGTGAATTTATCTGTCAAACAGCGTATTGCAAAATATGTAGCATACATGAAATCAGTTTAGGTGATGTCTTTCTGAAACATGGAACTAGAAGTATTCCTTTTTCTTTCATTTTTGCTGCAGACGAGAACCAGGAAGCACGTTGGTAGAGTAATCATGTATGTTAGATTTGTTAGAAATCCATTGTGAGCCTATGTAAATTGCAGATATGATACCAAAACTCAATTTGAAAACGAGTTACAACGATAGATTACAAAACATCTAAATATTGAGCGTACATGGAAATTCAACTATCTCATAATCTCACAGATATTAAAACTGCTATTATAAAAACTAAATCCTAGTAAGCCACTATTTTGACAGATACAATTATGAGCAAATGAATGTAGAAATGCAGAAAAAAAATCATGTTTTTCTATTTGCAATTGATTACACCTATTACAAGCAAAGAGATACACGATTCTGCGTTTGCTCTCACATATCATGGTTATTGATATGCTGTCGACTGAAGGTGATTTGCTATTGCGTTGATGGAGCAGGGTCTCAGAACTTGGATGTATGGGAGAATCAGGCCAAAATAAACCCCGGACATCTATGACAAATAGTTAGTGTGAGTACAACAATAACAGAAATAAGGTATTACAAAATAATACGTTGTGCCTTGTAAGTCCACACGTACCGCTGAATGCTGCCATGGCCGGGGGAAATATTATTCTGGGAAGGAGCAGAACCAAACGGATATCCGTCCACCACAAGAGATATCGTGAGAGATATCAACTTAGATATCAGGCATTTCAACGGATTACAAACGTGACACCTAATTTGCAAGGTGGAGCAGATTCACATTCCACCGCAGCAATTATTAATGTATAAAATGTCTTAGTCAAGGTTTCGGTTTGACTTATATAATGCCTCTGGGTAAATAGTTTAACCTCAACGCCAGGCCAAAACATTGTTTCTACGCTTCGATAACAATCCCCAATAATTCACCTGCGGGTCCCTGCCTCCAGCAGTTTGCTGTATCAACAGCACTGCAGCAGAGAAGACCTGTAGTTTACTAAAACGTGTTTGTGCTACCTCTCAGGAGGGCTTGTCTCTCAGAGAAGGTGCCGGAACTGTTTGTGTTAGAAATGACCTGCATACAAAATCATTCACATGACTGAATGCCATTTGGCCGGGCACGCTCGAAATATTCAAGAAGACATGATTGTCTGTGCACTTCACAATGGCATAGGCTACTGTTTGCTGGATTTGTTAATTATTAACTTCCAAAACATTTTAACGGGATGTTGCATGTTCACTTGGTTTATTTCTTATAATTTACAGATATAATATTACCTGGATGAATACTCGCTATTCTGGAGAAAAACTATGTGTCTCAGTCGGATTAATTGAACATGCAAACTGAATGATTATAAGAAATGCATTGTCCATTCAAAAGTTTGGACAAACATTCGCAAACAATCACACACATTCACAAACATACACACGCATTCACACACATTGACGTGAATGGGTTTATGTTTGCACGTTATAAACATCGTCTGTACATTATGTTTCAGCACGTATCAAACTTGTATATATATTTTTCCTATCTTTTTTTCAGTTGGCTGAGAACAAAATCCCATATTCTACAAGGATTTGGGAGCAAATAGGGTTAACTGCCTTGCTCAAGGACAAACCTCATGCCGTGTATTTGATGTGGAAATATTTTGCTTATTGCTCAAATGTTCTTATTGCTAGCCTGCCTAAGACGAACTGTGACATTTATTCCAGCAAAACAACAATGTATTTTGCTTGTCCATTGTTCCTGCATTAGCTGAGTTGGGTCAATATGGAGTCAGTCCCGTGCACAGACAGTTTAAGGGTTCTATCTGCACATGGGCCCATATGTGGATAAAATACCGGACCAGTTCGATCGGTTACAGTATTGCTGAGCAACAAGAGGCAGACATCATTGCTTTTCTACACTCACGGCGGGATTCCCGAAATTCAATTTTGAAGAAACATTCTGCCCACACAGCTTGAATTTATTTTTATTAAATTTGCCATTGCAGTTTCTTTTACAAACCAGTTCCAACATATCCAAAAGACACATACAGCAAAGAACTCAAGGGCGTTTTCCAGCGAGGCTAGAAAATGCTCGCTGACACGCACAGGAGTTATGGCTTTATTTCATCATGGAAAACGTGCATAGGTCTGGGTGACAGGTTGAGAAATCCCTACAGTTTAATGCACACATTCAAGCCCAAGAATCTCCAAGGAACACCTTCTTTATCTATCAAGTTCTCAGACATAAAGACTAAAAAATATTACCATTATATTCACATTTTCACATTCAGTAGTGACATTAGAAACTGTCTGTCTCTCATGAATGTCAGTAATATGATCATTGATAACATGAGCAGGAGGACTATAAAATATGAAAAATACTTCTGTTTAAAAATGACTATGAAGAAGCACATCAATGATGGAGATATTTGCACCAAATCCCAGCTCTAACTATTAGTAATAAATTAATATTCTATAGATGACTAGATAGTGTTCTAAAGTTCTTTATCGCTACAAGATTCAATAACCACAAGTCAATTAAGGCTGTCTGTCTCACTCCCCCTTGAAAGTTTGTATTTTTTATCTTAACGAGGTAAGAATAATTATGAGCACACTCTAATTCAATCAACGACGAGAGATAACTTAATCGGGGAGGAAATTACCCATTTTGCACTTTGTCAGCCCAACCGTTCAATTACTGGTAAGTAGCTCTCACCGCCAGGCCAACCTGCCACTTGATTACCGAAATTAAAAACTTAACTGTCTTAAATATTCTAACGGATCCTCTAAGAATATGCTGACTAACTTTACATAACAAGAACTTGCAGATTCCTCCACATTCTCATTGTGAAGGTACAGTACAGCTCAATATGGAGAAGTATGACCAAGGAAAACAACACCCAAAAAGAAGATTAAGTGTATGAGTACGTGACCCGATACCCAATAACCGTTACACAATACCCAAAACCTGATACGTGATACCTGATACCAGATTCCCGACCCTGGCCTTGTCTCAGATTCTGCTGTGGGTTTCCTGTAACTGGTTCTGGCCCTCTTCAAACAGACCCCCTGTTTTTTTCTCCTTCCACTCCTTTGTTCCTCTTCGGCGATCTTCAGAGGGACATCCTCGTCTCTCTGTGAGCGCGTGTCACCATTGAAGAGAGGCTTCTTTAATTTCTGCTGAGCTGTGTTCCCTTTGATTTCAAAATGTGATTGGGCTTCAAAGATATATTGCTCTCACGTTTAGTCGGAGATCTCTGAGATTTTTCAGAGCGACTTAAAGTCTAAACCCTCAAGGTGAAATGTGCTCTGAAATTCCTCCCCACAAACTGCACATCAGTAAAGCAGGAAGCCACTATCTGTGTCCCACCAGAGCTCACAAGTAAGTCACTGTTTGATCAAAGTCCTGGTGAAACGGAAAGGTACCAATCCACTGGAAAGCTACATTCAGATCGCACTAGTACAGTATAGGCTATATTGGAAACCCATGGGAGAGAAATTATCGGAATAATCTTCCTTTCAGTTGATTTGGGCTCAGAATTCTTGAAACCAGTCAGTGATTAAGCACACAGTGTTTGTGAATGCAGGCACAGTCAACAAAAAGTTCTGTAAGGTGAGATAAGACAAAACAAACGGCTAAATTACTGACTAGACACAATCAATAACGTCAGAACAAAAATTGCTTTTTCCATAGAAACGTATTTTACAGAACAAACTGCTCTCCCAATATGCTCACTTTAGCATACGTGGCTGTTGCACCTATAACTAGTGGTGTGACACTTAGCTCACGAGAATATACACCATTTTGGTCTCACGAGACGATGTTTTAACACTAACTTTTAAGGAATCTTCAATTACGAAATATATGACTGGAAAAATCGGAATTTATTCGACTTAAAGTCACAAATGCTGACAATGCAGTTGCATACATTCTGAGTTTGAATATGCAATAAAAGACAGAACAATATGCAAACACTGTAAAAGGATTTGCCACAAACTCAACTGGTTGGCTTCTCTCCTGTATAATTTCACATGAGTCTGATCAGACCTTATAGCTCTGCATGTGACCGTCTTACTGAACTCCATTCAGAAATTAAATATAAAAAATAAAAACAGTATAAATAACAAAAATAAGTAGCACTACATTTTTTCTTAGTCTTATTTTAAATGCAAACAATAAGTGCAACCATGACAAAAGTAGTACTTGTTCAATTCTGAAACTGTAAACTTTGTAAACTTGGTATGATGGTGTCACGAGTGGCTATGTTTGGTTGCACAACAGGAAGTTTTGTGTGTGCACAGCTGGGGGGGATTTAGCTAACAGCGAGGTTATTGAAGTAACTGGGGAGTGTCACCATATTGTCAGTTATTATTTCAAAGTTCCGTGTATGTTTAGGTGTGTGGGCCATTTTACATTGAATACTGTATTGGATGTTTTCTTATAAGTCGCACTCGCGCACTTTCATTTATACAGTTTCCGTTTCCGTTCGTTGTTTCACGTTGGTTTTATCTATAAATAACCACCACGAACGGGATTCTCCGCTCTGCAAATGGCTTTTACACCTACGGAGTCCGTAACAGATGGCGGTTGTAGCAGCTTCTGCATAGACATCAACACAGCGATGCTAATTTTGACGCCATGTTAAACATCATTGATTTAAGCTATATCCGTTAGTGAAATACATTTTTAATATCACAGATTTTGCCTTCTCTTAACTCACACCTCCGTTAAACATCATTGATTTAAGCTATATCCGTTAGTGAAATACATTTTTAATATCACAGATTTTGGGAACCTTCTCTACAGTATTTTACTAAAACTTATTGTATGTTAGAGGAGATTCCTTTAGGGGTCTGACGAAAGTAAAATAGCTTCTGTTGCAATTTGCATGGAGTCTGTGCCAGAGGAGTGGCAGACCGGGGTGGTTAAAAGGGGGACCAGAGAGTTATTACTGCCTCCCTGACTACTTCAATGAAATTTCAATGCCCGTCCTGGCCGGGAACCACGGACAGGGGGCCTGGGAGTATGCCCATCCAGTCTACATGTGTTTTGTGGATCTGGAGAAGGCGTATGACCGGGTACCCCGGGATCTTTTGTGGGAGGTGCTGCGGGAGTATGGGGTGAGGGGGTCTCTTCTCAGGGCCATCCAATCTCTGTACGCTCAAAGCATGAGCTGTGTCCGTGTCCTCGGCAGTAAGTCGGATTCGTTCCAGGTGGGGTTGGCCTCCGCCAGGGCTGCGCTTTGTCACCAATCCTGTTTGTAATATTCATGGACAGGATATCAAGGCGTAGTCATGGGGGGGAGGGGTTCCCGTTCGGTGGGCTGATGGTCACATCACTGCTTTTTGCGGATGATGTGGTCCTGATGGCCTCATCGGTCGGTGACCTTCAGCACTCACTGGATCGGTTCGCAGCTGAGTGTGAAGCGGCTGGGATGAGGGTTAGCACCTCTAAATCTGAGGCCATGACTCTCAGCAGGAAACCGGTGGAGTGCCTACTCCGGGTAGGGAATGAGTCCTTACTCCAAGTGAAGGAGTTCAAGTACCTCGGGGTCTTGTTCGCGAGTGAGGGAACAATGGAGCGGGAGATTGGTCGGAGGATCGGAGCAGCGGGGGCGGTGTTGCATTCGCTTCACCGCACCGTTGTGACGAAAAGAGAGCTGAGCCGAAAGGCAAAGCTCTCGATCTACCGGTCAATCTTTGTTCCTACCCTCACCTATGGTCATGAAAGCTGGGTCATGACCGAAAGAACTAGATCGCGGGTACAAGCGGCCGAAATGGGTTTTCTCAGAAAGGTGGCTGGCCTCTCCCTTAGGGATAGGGTTGGCCTGGGAACGCCTCGGGATTCCCCAGTCAGAGCTGGCTAATGTTGCCCGGGAAAGGGAAGTTTGGGGTCCCCTGCTAGAGCTGCTACCCCGCGACCCGACCCCGGATAAGCGGTTGAAGATGAGATGAGAGATGAGATGAGCTTTTCATCTGGACTAGAATTCACGTCAGGTTTGGTATCACGTGGCACGAGATCTCGTCACACTCATATTAATAACAAATGTAACAAATGTAAATAGACAAATTCCAAGGTCAAACAAATATTACTGAAATAGATTCAAAATCAGAATCAAATAACACTGAATAGAACATGTGTACATATCACATGAAGGACACATCACATGGAGGACACATCACATGGAGGACACATCACGTGGAGGACACATCACATGGAGGACACATCACATGGAGGACACATCACATGGAGGACACATCACATGGAGGACACATCACATGGAGGACACATCACATAAAGGACACATCACATGGAGGACACATCACATGGAGGACACATCACATGGAGGACACATCACATGGAGGACACATCACATGGAGGACACATCACATGGAGGACACGTCACATGGAGGACACGTCACATGGAGGACACATCACATGGAGGACACATCACATGGAGGACACATCACATGGAGGACACGTCACATGGAGGACACATCACATGGAGGACACATCACATGGAGGACACATCACATGGAGGACACATCACATGGAGGACACATGGAGGACACGTCACATGGAGGACACATCACATGGAGGACACATCACATGGAGGACACATCACATGGAGGACACATCACATGGAGGACACATCACATGGAGGACACATCACATGGAGGACACATCACATGGAGGACAAATCACTTGGAGGACACATCACATGGAGGACACATCACATGGAGGACACATCACATGGAGGACACATCACATGGAGGACACATTTGTGGTCAGTTTCATTTTCGGTCCGCTGTTCATCTCTGCTAATTATAGGCTGCGGCAGATTTGGGAACCGGGGTCTTTGAGTAATGGGAGGTGGCCTAAGGGGAGGAAATACCCAATCCTATAATCCTGGGCTCCACTACGCAGTAACACAGAGAAATATAGAGACACACACACTCCCTCCTGTAACCCCATGGGCTATTCACTGGAAGTGCGTTCTTCTCTGGTCAGTGCATGGTTGTGTGTGTGTGTGAGTCCGTGTGTGTGTGTGTGTGCATGTGCGTGTGTGTGTCCGTGTGTCCGTGTGTGTGTGTGTGTGTTTGCTATCCGCCTCCAGTCAAGCTCCAAACTGCCAGGAAAACTCCCTCACGTCAATAATTGCAACAGACCAACCAACTCTTTATGTAAGCCCCTTAAAAATCAATGCTTTTGACCAAACAGCCGTTCACTGTGTTTGTGTGTGTGTGTGTGTGTGTGTGTGTGTGTGTGTGTGTGTGTGTGTGTGTGTGTGTGTGTGTGTGTGTGTGTGCGTGTGTCCGTGTGTGTGTGTGTGTGTGTGTGTGTGGGCATCTGTTTGTATTCCTGCACCATCTTTTTTTGAAAAGCTACAGCAAACTTAATCTTCCCTGGGAAACGGGCTTACTCAAAAGTCCAAGACATCAGAATATAACAGTATATGTTATAGCAGCATCCGGAAAAAACAAACTCCGGATCAGAGTGGGTGTGTCCATGGAAACTCCCAGCCCGGGGTTCTGATGGCATCCCCGTGCAAAACCAGCTCTGAAGTAGCGCTTTAGCCTGCGTCTGTCGAGGCTGTCGAGACAGCGGCGCTGAGTAACTCAGAGAACGGCACGAGCAACCCCAGGGTAACGCATTCTATTCCTGCAGGATATCACACCGGCTTGATATGCAGGCTCTGGGAGTACGGGGGCATTCACTTTAAAGTGGTCTATTATTACGACGACGACCACGCGCTGCGAAAAAAACTGGGCGAAATTAGCAGGAGTTTGTTTCGGATGATTGGGAAAACGCAGGCCTGTCCATTGACGTTTTCCAATTTGACCGGACAGCGCACGTCTAGATCATGTTGCTAAAAGCCACGAGATGGATAATTGAGCGGCATTCGTTCTGGTTCTATGGGATGCACTGAGTCATCGATTTGACTTTACGATTCTTCCTTTTTTCAATCCCTTTTCAGAACTGTGAGTGTTCCGGTAATCTCACAAGAATAGATCTGAGCCACTTCGCGTCCTCCATGCCAGAACCGTGAAAACACACGCATGGCCGAATGATAAGGCGTTAATCTCCGCTGTGCATGGGAACAAAGCTGTTCAACCATTTCCTGCAGAATATCTGTGGTTCTTACAGAATGGATAACACAGTAAATAATACAAACAACATGAGATATGTTATCAAATAAACCATAGTGTGTGTACAGTAAATGTAAGCAATATGGCTCTAGGGGTGTGTTCTTTGGTCAATACGCTGCAGCTATGAGCTGTTTTTAGTCAAAACACATTGGAAAAGGTCAAAATAAGTGCACTGAAAAAAGAATAGAAGGAGATGACCTACCCACAATGTATATTGTCTGTTTTAAACCGGCTGATAGCCAAATACCAGCAAAGGAATCCCGAGAGCTCTCTTCTCCAAGGTCAACCTGCTACTTTGGCCTACGGATTCATCCCTTCATACTGGCTCAGTACAACATTGTGATCTGTTTCTGGAGTTTTTTCCGTCCAAGATTGAGTCTCACAGCACAGAAACTGCCCTTGTCAAAATGATCAATGACCTAGCCGACTCTCAACATCTCGATATTCTCATCAACCTGGACCTCTCTGCTGCCCCTGTATGTGGTCCCACAGAGAACCTTTAAATTCCTGTGGAAAACACTCCCAGAAGAGTGGCAGATGTTATAGCTGCAAACGGGGGAGAACTCCAGATCGATTCCTACGGTTTTGGAAAAGCGATGTCCAACCAGCTTATACACGTGTGATGGAAGCATCCACATACTTTTGGTCATATGGCGTACATCGATCTACCTATTCAAACAAAACCGTTTAGATGGGAATACAAACATGTTAAACAATTTGCAGTTGCAACGCCATAATCGGTAATGTGTCTCTAAGATGAGCTGAAGCTTGGCAGACTCACATTCAAAAGCTACATGAATAAAAATAGCTACTCTCTAAAAATTGATAGGGTAGCAGTGTTGAAAGAGCCCACTCCAAATGATCACCTCACTTAAAACCCTGATTTGGTCAAACCGTGAAGAGCAGTTTGGTCCTGATTCCTGTAATGGAAGTGAGTGCCCTGTGCGTGCTATGCTTAGGTGCTTGTTACTTTAATGAGTGAGCCACTCGACTCAATCCTGGAGAGAAAATGCTGTTCTGATCGTGTAACATTTTAAAAGGCAATCGTTGGAAAAAACGCACCATGGTCACATGCAAGCCTTAGCTCCGGTTGTTTACGCCAGAATTTGGTTGTAAAATATCTCAATAATTTTGATTCAATAATTTTGAATATCTAGATCATCGTTTAAAGTTTACTGGTGCCAGTGAGACCTGACTGTTGGTCTGGAGCACTGTGACACTAACCGAGAACTTAAGCCAGCCAGGCACTAATTTGTAATATATATTCTAGCTATTAGCTTGTATTTCATAACCGGGGAGACATAAGCGTACAGGCAGAGAACAGAAGAAGTGCAGTGACAGCGGAGAAGACATTGAGACAGACAGAAACATGAGCAAGGTGAACAAAATGGCCGAGGCAATTTAAAAGTTGAGTTGTAGAGTTGCATCTCCAGCTGCGTGTTCGCGGTTTGTTAGAAACATCAGCTAGTTATGAGTGTGTCATGGGTACAGACATGGGTGAGAATAGCTGTGAATCTTCCAACAGACTAGTACAACTAGGCAAGTCCGGCGATTTAGGCCGGCGCGAATAAAAAAACTGTTCCAAATTAGTGTCTCAAATTCTTCCATTTCTACCGGCACCGTCAGATGATTGATGGTGTCCTCTTGTCAAGGTGACCATTAAAATGACCTACGCTGTGGCTGTCCGTCAGAGATACACCTCTTACCGAAAGATACAGGATACAGCATATTCAATCAGACTGTGAGCCAATTTATGGTTTGCGATGTTGGACGATGGGATGGATACTCTCTGGGAGATATAAAAAGGTTGCTATAGTAACTGATGGATTTCTATTTAATGTGCTGGTTTCTGCAGGTGTATATTGTCAATAATTGGACCTTCTTTTTCTTCCTATCTAGAAATAATATATCACTGCTAACTACGTCTTTTGTAACCTCTTTACCAGAAGAGATGTGTTACTGATCTCATCGACCGGAGCTACACAAACCCATATATATCTATTCACGAGTTCGCACTTACATGCCAATTATGGGATATAGGTTTAATACGTATTTGGCGTGCTGTCCGGAGGGATGGTTCCGGGCTCGGGATCCGGCCTGGGGCTCCGGGCTCGGAATTCGGCCCGAACCCAGAGTACCCCCCCCCACATGTAAGTGGTTAGGACTAGAATTTGCGCGGAGAAGGGGTGGTGGGGGGATGCTGCGAGCTGTCAGCGGAGCGAGGTACGACTGCTGAGTCTATATGTACCCTCTAGCTGTTAATTGCTGAGGGCTTCCACCTGTAATTAATTAGCTGGAAGTCCTCCTCCCGAACCTTGTTAGTAAACCTCATTTGTAGCACTGATGCTGCAAAATAAATGCACAAATCCATTCAGAAACGTTACAAACAATTTCATCATGCTGCTTGCTAGTTAAGGAATAGTGTCTACATCATAAAAAAAGATCTAACACAATAATTAGATATGTTTTCCTGATGAAGATTAATTACAAATATCGCGCATCATGTTTCTAAAGGATTCCTTTGGCATTCAGTTTAGTAACATAGTTATGATACATGGTTGTGTGGAGACGTTACAACCGACTACAAATGACTCAAATCTCATTCATTAGGTCCCCCTCACTCATCCATTAGGTCCCCCACCCTCACTCATGCACGAGGTCCCCCTCACTCATCCATTAGGTCCCCCTCCCTCACTCATCCATTAGGTCCCCCTCACTCATCCATTAGGTCCCCCACCCTCACTCATCCATTAGGTCCCCCTCACTCATCCATTAGGTCCCCCACCCTCACTCATCCATTAGGTCCCCCCCTCACTCATCCATTAGGTCCCCCTCACTCATCCATTAGGTCCCCCCCTCACTCATCCATTAGGTCCCCCACCCTCACTCATCCATTAGGTCCCCCACCCTCACTCATCCATTAGGTCCCCTACCCTCACTCATCCATTAGGTCCCCTACCCTCACTCATCCATTAGGTCCCCCTCACTCATCCATTAGGTCCCCCTCCCTCACTCATCCATTAGGTCCCCCACCCTCACTCATCCATTAGGTCCCCTACCCTCACTCATCCATTAGGTCCCCCACCCTCACTCATCCATTAGGTCCCCCTCCCTCACTCATCCATTAGGTCCCCCTCCCTCACTCATCCATTAGGTCCCCCACCCTCACTCATCCATTAGGTCCCCCTCCCTCACTCATCCATTAGGTCCCCCACCCTCACTCATCCATTAGGTCCCCCTCACTCATCCATTAGGTCCCCCTCCCTCACTCATCCATTAGGTCCCCCACCCTCACTCATCCATTAGGTCCCCCTCACTCATCCATTAGGTCCCCCTCCCTCACTCATCCATTAGGACCCCCACCCTCACTCATCCATTAGGTCCCCCACCCTCACTCATCCATTAGGTCCCCCTCCCTCACTCATCCATTAGGTCCCCCTTCCTCACTCATCCATTAGGTCCCCCACCCTCACTCATCCATTAGGTCCCCTACCCTCACTCATCCATTAGGTCCCCTACCCTCACTCATCCATTAGGTCCCCCTCACTCATCCATTAGGTCCCCCACCCTCACTCATCCATTAGGTCCCCCACCCTCACTCATCCATTAGGTCCCCCTCCCTCACTCATCCATTAGGTCCCCCTCACTCATCCATTAGGTCCCCCTCACTCACTCATCCATTAGGTCCCCCTCACTCATCCATTAGGTCCCCTTCACTCATCCATTAGGTCCCCCTCCCTCACTCATCCATTAGGTCCCCCACCCTCACTCATCCATTAGGTCCCCCTCACTCATCCATTAGGTCCCCCTCCCTCACTCATCCATTAGGTCCCCCACCCTCACTCATCCATTAGGTCCCCCACCCTCACTCATCCATTAGGTCCCCCTCCCTCACTCATCCATTAGGTCCCCCTCCCTCACTCATCCATTAGGTCCCCCTCACTCATCCATTAGGTCCCCCACCCTCACTCATCCATTAGGTCCCCCTCCCTCACTCATCCATTAGGTCCCCCACCCTCACTCATCCATTAGGTCCCCCTCCCTCACTCATCCATTAGGTCCCCTACCCTCACTCATCCATTAGGTCCCCCACCCTCACTCATCCATTAGGTCCCCCACCCTCACTCATCCATTAGGTCCCCCTCCCTCACTTATCCATTAGGTCCCCCACCCTCACTCATCCATTAGGTCCCCCTCCCTCACTCATCCATTAGGTCCCCTACCCTCACTCATCCATTAGGTCCCCCACCCTCACTCATCCATTAGGTCCCCCTCCCTCACTCATCCATTAGGTCCCCCACCCTCACTCATCCATTAAGTCCCCCACCCTCACTCATCCATTAGGTCCCCCACCCTCACTCACCCATTAGATCCCCCACCCTCACTCATCCATTTGGTCCCCCACCCTCACTCATCCATTAGGTTGGATGGACACAGTCTCCTGGTCCTCGTCTCTAGATTCCCGGCCCATTCCATTTACTATCTCTACGTCCCCAGGCACAGCCCGATGTACATTGCAGCTTTATCGCCAGCTACACCAGATATGTATGTCAAGTAGCATTTCTTCATCAGCAGTGACAGACGATGCGTTTTAGGGGACAAATTGAAATCTGCCCTTCTCTCACAGCCTGTCAAAGAAGCCATAAATCTCTTAGTGGAAGAGATGTAGCTGTCAAACGCTAATATGGCAGACGACAGGGACGAGTCAGGTTCTGTTGCTGTGGGAGGTGGCGAGAAAAGCTAATATGGCGGACGACAGGGACGAGTCAGGTTCTGTTGATGTGGGAGGTGGACGAGACACACTAATATGGCAGACGACGGGGACGAGTCAGGTTCTGTTGATGTGGGAGGTGAACAGGAAATGCTAATATGGCCGACGACAGAGACGAGTCAGTTTCTGTTGCTGTGGGAGGTGGACGAGACACGTTAATATGGCGGACGACAGGGACGAGTCAGGTTCTGTTGATGTGGGAGGTGAACAGGAAACGCTAATATGGCCGACGACAGAGACGAGTCAGGTTCTGTTGCTGTGGGAGGTGGACGAGACACGCTAATATGGCGGACGACAGGGACGAGTCAGGTTCTGTTGCTGTGGGAGGTGGACAGGAAACACTAATATGGCCGACGACAGGGACGAGTCAGGTTCTGTTGCTGTGGGAGGTGGCGAGAAACGCTAATATGGCGGACGACAGGGACGAGTCAGGTTCTGTTGCTGTGGGAGGTGGACAGGAAACACTAATATGGCCGACGACAGGGACGAGTCAGGTTCTGTTGCTGTGGGAGGTGGCGAGAAACGATAATATGGCGGACGACAGGGACGAGTCAGGTTCTGTTGCTGTGGGAGGTGGACGAGAAACGCTAATATGGCGGACGACAGGGACGAGTCAGGTTCTGTTGATGTGGGAGGTGGACGAGACACGCTAATATGGCAGACGACAGGGACGAGTCAGGTTCTGTTGCTGTGGGAGGTGGACAGGAAACGCTAATATGGCGGACGACAGAGCTGAGTCAGGTTCTGTTGCTGTGGGAGGTGGACAGGAAACGCTAATATGGCGGACGACAGGGACGAGTCAGGTTCTGTTGCTGTGGGAGGTGGACAGGAAACGCTAATATGGCGGACGACAGGGACGAGTCAGGTTCTGTTGCTGTGGGAGGTGGACAGGAAACGCTAATATGGCGGACGACAGAGACGAGTCAGGTTCTGTTGCTGTGGGAGGTGGACAGGAAACGCTAATATGGCGGACGAAAGAGACGAGTCAGGTTCTGTTGATGTGGGAGGTGGATGATGCTCTCACAGTGTAAACAAACATTGTCGTGTAAACGTTGGAATTTTTACAACACATTTTCAGAAATCTTCATTACATTTACTGTCACCAAGGGACGCTATTGAATTAGCATAATGCTATCAACTTTTTTCTCTCTGTTTCAGGAGTTCTGCTATGAACATGAGGAAAGTTTTGCTGCTTGGTTCATCAGTAAGCAGAACCACAAACCCAAGAAAAATCTAACAAGTAGCAGTATTTAACTCATCCGTCTTCTTTGCTTCAGAATGTTGTTGTTCAGACTGTTTATATCGTTGTAGCCGTTGTCCCTTTGCTAATAGCAGTATAACCTGCATTGATCAGCATGTCATGCAGGACTCAAATACAGTGCTGATGCCGTGATGGGTGATGACTTATTGCCATCTGGGTACACACAAATTACAGGATAATATGAATGAGCGTTGATGATGTTTCATAGCATAGCTGTTTGAGAAATGTACACAAATTCATTCCGAATGACTTACAGGCGTATCAAGACACACCTTATATCGTCACAGAACTTTGCGGGAAGAGAAAAAGCTTGGTGGCCCTGTCTTGTTTTATTGGCAAATATTTGTTTCTATGGATAGGTTTTCTGCTAATTTCCCAAATCTCAATATCCCATGATTCTCTCTAAACTATCAAAATATAGTACATTTCCTGGCCTAAGATTTACCGCGGCACACAAGTTCTCATCACCATTTGAAGAGTCAAGTTTACAGTCGACCAACAGGATCAGGAGTAATGAGCTGTTGTGTTTGTGTGTTTGGTCCTCAAGCACTCAGAGAACCAAAACACCAGCCGACACCTTTTTGCCACAGCTTTGGGTCACCGGTTTGTTTCTGTCCTCATCACCATGGAAGCATATGTTTTTATCGGATGGTTTGACCTCTTGAATATCCACCCCCGCATTGCTCACAAATCCAGCAAAGGCGTGCGAACTGCGCATAATTTCTTGCCTACTGAGCGTTCGCCAGATTCTTTAAATATCTGTATTCACTCAAGTATATCCACAGAGCTGGAAAGCAAACTCTCTCCTTGAGGCTATCAGATGTTAATGTTTCCTCTGCTTTGACCAGCGAGTGGAGAAGCATAATATTTCAAAACAGCCTCACGGAGTTCAGTGTCGTTAAGAGAACATTGCTCTGGGGTGGTTTTGTGCACTTCTGCGGCCTGAGGTAAAAAACACAACCTGGTATAAAATAAAGCAAATCCTTAAAACATGTCTTTCCTATAGCGACTATAAGAGCTGCCTATTGCCATATGCGACACGTAGATACACGAGAGACACTTCGTATCTGGGTTTCTATTCCAAATCACTTCCTATTAGCGCTGTTGTAGCTTCTGCCTCCAGGGGACAACTGCCAACTGGATCTCATTCTAGATGGCAACCATTAGGTTGTGTTTGTGAAACAAGAGGAAAGCCCATCACGGCGCCTCGGGCGTGAAAAACACCTTTGATGATTTTGTCGATTTTGTTTTCGATGACTCCGGGCATCTCACTTTGGTCGTGTATGTAACGACTAACTAACGACAAAATTTAGAATTTTTGCCACGCCCGTCCAATATAGCTGCTACAATGCTAATGCTAGCAAGCAGAAGTTGTTTAGCCTAAGTAATGAAAAGGTTATTGTTGGATATTAGGGGCATGATGCCAGTATAGGCCTGCCAATGTTGTGCCTACGTGCCTACTGAAATATGAAATATAACGTGTCTTCCTGGCTGCAAAAACACGATGGACACGATGAACCTCACAACCCTGGATGTTTGCCTGCTTTTTTTTCATCACAGTTCAAGAACTACTGCACTGTTGATGTCCAAGCAGAAGCTGCTCCATCTGCCGTCACACAAAGTTTAAAGTTTTAATATTGAAACGTTTTGTTTGCACTTAAAAAATAAGACTACGAAAAACGTAGTGTTATTTATTTTTGTTGTTTATGTCGTTTTTTATGTTCAATTTGTGCGAAGGGGTTCAGTGAAAAGGTCACATGCTGAGTTATAAGGTCTGAATAGACTCATATGTGAAATCATACAGGAGAGAAGCCAGTCAGTTGAGTTTGTGGCAAATCTTTTTACAGTGCCTGCATATTGTCTGTCCTTTACAACATATGATAAATTATACTCACATTTTGTGACATTCAGTCAAATAAAATACTATTTTCCAGTCATACATTTCTCCATTGAACACTTCTTAAAAATATCGTTTCAATGTCGTGAACCCAATATCGTGTATCGTCTTTTCTCCTGAACTAAGTGCATGGTCACTCCTCTACTCATAAGTCATCGAAATCGATTGCACTTGTACAAGTTGTTACTTACATATGTTTATTTCACAAACCAATTAAGTCAAACGGTGTCAAGATTTGAGTTGAATTAGCTGGATTTTGAACTCAATCTGATTTTCAATCTTCCGCCAAATCTTCTTCTATCGACACGTGGTTGAGCTTGAGGAGTCAGTATAACTAACAAACAGTCTAAAGCAACAAATCCCTAATTTTGAGTTAATTATTTGAGTTAAATATTTGATGCTTTAAGGCTACAGGGTTGTGGGTCGCTCAAGACCAGCATTAAGAATTAATTAAACAGTCGTTAACATTAATGAGCCCCGTGTCCAGTTATCCTTAGCATAAGTCTGTCTCTCATCACATCTACGGATGACAGGCAAGAAACACATATTAAACGTGATATTAAACTCGCTCCTACGCCAGCGATGACGGGAATCTGGTTTTAAACTGTTGCTTCCAGACAGTTTGAGGGAGCTGTTGAAAACACCTGGTCTCGTTGTACATCGGCAGTAAGTCTCCCACACATATTTCCTCCAGAGCTAAAGATAAAAGGGGATATTCTATTCCAATTACAGTCTTTGACAATTCTCTCAGCTGCCGGGGGAGTGATGCTGGTCTCCACCTCAATCCCCTCCCCCAATATCTCAATGTTTAAACTGGTAATTGAATTTCAAGATATTGGCTGTGCGTGTGTTCGTTCTCTCTCTCTCTCTATCTCACACACACACACACACACACACGCGCGCACACACACACACACACACACACACACATTAGCTCTTTGACCCAACCTAACCAAAGCCTTCTGCCTCCCAAATTGCCCAGTTGTCGCTGATGCGTAAAAACATCTCTGACAACCCGAAACAATTCCGTCCTTATCTCAACTTTGCATAGGCTAATAGATGTGTTAACTTAGAGATTTTCATTGCACAGCTTTTAAATTATTTAGTCACGATGAGATTTGGCAAAATAGTGCAACGTTGCTGTTTTCACGAGCTTCAGTGATGGATCCATTCAGATCTAAAAGGCACTGTGATCATTAACGGCTTTATAATTCTGTCTTTCTGAACGCAGCCCGTTGCGGCCAAGCGGCTGGCGCCAAATTGTCAGTGAATCCTGAGCGGCTTAGCGCTTTGTGTGAGAGTCCAATTGGAGTAAGCCAGTGCTTTTGTTTTTGTCTCATTACATTAGAACGAAGCGAAACCAAACAGTGTTTGTTCAAAGGCACCGACGGTTTTGCAGACTGCCAATAGAAGAAAAATTAATGGATGGAAAGCAACTAGAAATTGAGACCCGTTTAAATGACATACTGTATACATTAAAATCGGACAACGGTCACAGTTTCGTTCAACCAAAATGTTCATCTATCTCACACGTCTTCACTTGTTCAAATTGTTTAAGAGCATGGAATAAAAGACACATCTGTTTGTAGCACATCAATACTGAACCACCCGTGCTTCCCTGTCCCAAAACAATCTGCTTGAACAGCTGAACCCCAATTTGATTAGGATTGGGATTCGGCAAAACTGGAGCCATCTGTGTTTTTTTAAAACAGTTGTTTTCGAGGAAGCTAGGAATTTTAAATGTTTGTGTGACTTGTGTTGACCTTAAAATGCATTCGCTCAAAACCTTTGGAAGCTATTTTGGACTAACTCAAAAGGCCTGATGTGGTCCTGTTTACTCCACTTAGCTTCATGCAATCAGTGTGCAAACACATCTCTATATGATGACAGGTATTTTCTCTGAACCAATGTGACTCTTTGACAATCCAAATGACACTCCAAAACGTAACCTGTTTCTGAAACTCCTCTTCGGCCTGGTTGAGAAAGAAGTACCACGGACTAATCTAAGTGTTAGCCTTCAACCTGTTTTTCGCAGCCCATCGTCGTAAAAATTGGTCCATTCTGCAAATAGCAGGACTGCTAGTTCTTTATGTTTAACCTTTTAGGCGGCTGAAGGCTTGCAGTGATTCTGTGTACGAGGATGGTCTTTCAGACTGCTGACTTGGGCTCTGACTGAGGGTGGTCTGTACAATTTCAACGTGAATGCTTTTTTTTTCAGCCTTTCCCGGGCCGTAACCCTTAATGTAATCGCTCAGAACACCTTAACTTAACTGCCAAACACTTTGGTTTGGGTTTTTTATCCAATCCCTGACCGTAATGCGTTTTCCCTCCATTAACTGAGTTTGTCTGGCAGCTAAGAAGCGTTGGCTTATTTAAAACTTACAGCCATAGCTAAATAATTGATTCCATGCCACATAGTGAGAAAAACATGTCATGGCTGTGGCGTAATTCTGACTTACACGTGAAGATCAGATTGCTATTTTAATCTGTATTGTGAGTATCTTTGCTAGAGGTAACAGAAGCATGTTTTCTGCTACTAACCACTGCGTTGGGTACAGCAGTTGACTCTCACTTCAGTTGTAAGATAGCCTTTATTGGGTCAGTCTCCACCACCACTACCACCTATCTTCACAATCAACACGTGATGGTACTCATATTATTTTTCTTGAACCAGTTTTGGTAACGAAACTAATGTTGTTTGTGGCACCCCACCCACACCCCACCTCACACCCCACCTCACACTCCACTGCACACCCCATCCGACACCTCACACCCCACCTCACACCCCACCTCACTCCCCACACCCCACCTCACCCCACTCCCCACACCCCACCTCACTCCCCACACCCCACACCCCCACCTCACACTCCCACCCCACACCCCACCGCACACCCCACCTCACACTCCCACCTCACAGCTCTGTGTTCCACTTGAAATCCAAGCTAGAAATAAAGTGTAGCTGATCCATGAACCTAAATGAGATGTCAAGGCCAGTTGTGTCGTGTGTGGTTGTGTTGGGGGACATTAATCCAAACAGCATGAACAGAGCCCTGGAATAGGTTCAGTGGGTCTGACTTCAGGTGAGAAACGGACAAATAAACGGGCATAGAGTTTAGTAGTAAGTTAGATCCTACAGCATGATGTTACACAACGTGTGCATTACTCATATGTGTCTGTCACAGAGATGTGCAGACTGGCTTTCCGTGTTACAGCGGAGGAGTGTTGCAGTGCATAATGCACTAGTCCAGCCACACAGAATGCAGAAGTCTGAGATCCTGTGCACCTACAGGGGTTTCTCGCTCAGATTACTTCTTCACATGATCGTTTTGGGGCTTACTTTTCTGTTTGATTGATTTAATTTGCTGATTAGGTAAATTGACACATTACACACGGTCAGCAGGGTGTTCCCTGTAATCTTCCCGATATATGAGATTAGATGAAGGCGATAGATTTCTGTCACTCGCACAAATGTAACCCAATGATTAATGATCAAATAATAAAAGTTATTAAAATTATAAAGTTATGGTAAAACAGCAACTAGATGTGTGTGACTCACAATCTATCGTGGGTGGTAAAAAAAACAGTGATATGAATTACAGACGGGCTGAGTGGCGCTGTCCTTGGTTCTGAACCCAATAGGGACCCATATGTAGGTTACATTGCATTTAATTCCCAGAACCGGACACTTAAACACACGTCGGATGAATCCGGATCATGTATTGACCGGTCCTCCAATTACCCAGAACAGAACAGGTTAAATGGATCTCTCACCTTCCACCTCGTCCTCCGGTAGTGTGACCGGTGCCCGGTAGGCGAGCATATCCGGGATGGTGCAGATGCCCCGGTACATCAGATTGTTGTTGATTGGATGCATGATCGGCATGGTTGCGGTGGTGTCGGTCGGGTGGTACCACCTGCTGTGCCCCGGTCTTCATAGGGGGGCTCCCCCGCCTGAGGAGCTCACAACTTCCCACCACTTTCGAACAGGGTGCGGATGGTCAAGTCCATGGATGGTACCGAACCGGTTCAGCCACAGGTGTCAGAGGGTCAGAATTGAGGATCGGATCAATAAATTCCTTCAGCTGCCTATAAGTCACATGTATGTCTCAGGAACTTCTCATTCATCTGGATAGGTGACCGCTGTTTATTATTAGATGGAATAAATTGATCAGCAAATATAAAACACAGCCAATCATGCCACACAGAAGCATCTGAACTGGACCGAACACATCAGTGCGGCTGCATCTGA
Source organism: Dallia pectoralis (assembly GCA_029465975.1). Taxonomy (NCBI): domain Eukaryota; kingdom Metazoa; phylum Chordata; class Actinopteri; order Esociformes; family Umbridae; genus Dallia; species Dallia pectoralis. The sequence continues at coordinate 2,736,435 of CM055750.1, read as the reverse complement.
CAGAGAGAAAGAGAAGATCCAGGCGGACGGGTTTCTCACTGCAGTAAAGTGACACACAAAGAAACTGCTTATTAGATTTAAATCCGATGCTTGAGTCCAGTCGGAGGCTAAACGCAGCAGGGTCCGAATATGTGTCCAGACACTTGTTGGATTCCTGTTCTCAGCTCACTTAATGTTCGGTTTCGGTAGGTTCGGTAATAAAATCCTTTAATGAGAAACACCCAAAAAAAGACAGCGCAGGAATTAAAAGTCCAAATAGATCTTCCCTGACAAATAAACCCGCAGCCCCCTTCCCCCCGGATTGTTGTAACAGTAAATGACTGCGTTAATTGAGCATGCGCACTCGATCGGCTCCACGCGGTATTTGGGTCTTTGGCACCGTTCCGTTCCCGATCCGCCCTGCGTTCCGCACAGGTAATAAGGGACTTTATCCGGTGAACCGCAGCCCCAGCTGGCCCCTGTGTGTATTCAGCTCGTCACACGCGCACACACACGCACGCACACACGCACACACACGCACACACACTCCGCACCCAGAATCCATGTGCGCCTCTGTGTCGGTGCGTTCATTCGGTATTCCATACGCGCACGCACCGAATCCCGGTGCTGCCAGCCGCCCAGCTAGCAGCAGGAGTCGGGCCGAGCTCGGTTCAGTTAAGGCAGACTCGGCTGAGAGTCAGTGTCAGGGGGCATCTGGGCCGACTGCAAGCCGACTTAAATGCCGCAGTCGGGGCATCATCGGCTACAAACAATCTGGCCGATTAAGGCAACTGCACGGCAAATTGTGATTACATTTTTTTCTCCCATTTTGGCTATAAGGGAGTTTTAAAAGACACATTGACATGTTCCTGAACAGAATGTATGTAGTTGTGTATTCTGATTGCTTGGTTTTTAAATCAATAACTGAGAATGCCTTGCGCTCACCATATTGCTCATCAAGCTCGCGCAGAAGGCGAGCCTCAGGTGAACAACTGACAGTTACAACTTTACCTCAGTGGACCGAAAAGAAGGAACCAGTGCAGGTAGTGTAAAGATACTGTCTATCTAACTATATAGCTAGACATGTATCCAGATTATAAAGATACTGTCTATCTAACTATATAGCTAGACATGTATCCAGATTATAATACTGATAACTATATAGCTCATTTATCTAACTATCTAACTATATAGCTAGACATTTATCCTAGACATTATAAAAGATACTGTCTATCTAACTATCTAACATGTATAGCTAGACATTTAACTATATAGCTAGATTATAAAGATACTGCCTATCTAAAAGATACTATATAGCTAGACATTTATCCAGATTATAAAGATACTGTCTATCTAACTATATAGCTAGACATTTATACTGCCATCTAACTATATAAAGATACATTATAAAGATACTGTCTATCTAACTATATAGCTAGACATGTATCCAGATTATAAAGATACTGTCTATCTAACAATATAGCTAGACATTTATCCACATTATAAAGATACTGCCTATCTAACTATATAGCTAGACATTTATCCACATTATAAAGATACTGTCTATCTAACTATATAGCTAGCCATTTATCCACATTATAAAGATACTGCCTATCTAACTATATAGCTAGACATTTATCCAGATTATAAAGATACTGCCTATCTAACTATATAGCTAGACATTTATCCAGATTATAAAGATACTGTCTATCTAACAATATAGCTAGACATTTATCCACATTATAAAGATACTGTCTATCTAACTATATAGCTAGACATTTATCCAGATTATAAAGATACTGTCTATCTAACAATATAGCTAGCCATTTATCCACATTGTAAAGATACTGCCTATCTAACTATATAGCTAGCCATTTATCCACATTATAAAGATACTGCCTATCTAACTATATAGCTAGCCATTTATCCACATTATAAAGATACTGCCTATCTAACTATATAGCTAGACATTTATCCAGATTATAAAGATACTGCCTATCTAACTATATAGCTAGACATTTATCCAGATTGTAAAGATACTGTCTATCTAACAATATAGCTAGACATTTATCCACATTATAAATACTGTCTATACTGCTAGACATTTATCTATCTAACTATATAGCTAGACATTTATCCACGTTATAAAGATACTGCCTATCTAACTATATAGCTAGCCATTTATCCAGATTGTAAAGATACTGTCTATCTAACTATATAGCTAGACATTTATCCACATTATAAAGATACTGTCTATCTAACAATATAGCTAGACATTTATCCACGTTATAAAGATACTGCCTATCTAACTATATAGCTAGCCATTTATCCACATTGTAAAGATACTGTCTATCTAACTATATAGCTAGCCATTTATCCACATTGTAAAGATACTGCCTATCTAACTATATAGCTAGACATTTATCCAGATTATAAAGATACTGTCTATCTAACAATATAGCTAGCCATTTATCCACATTGTAAAGATACTGCCTATCTAACTATATAGCTAGCCATTTATCCAGATTATAAAGATACTGTCTATCTAACAATATAGCTAGACATTTATCCACATTGTAAAGATACTGTCTATCTAACTATATAGCTAGACATTTATCCACGTTATAAAGATACTGTCTATCTAACTATATAGCTAGACATTTATCCACATTGTAAAGATACTGTCTATCTAACTATATAGCTAGCCATTTATCCACATTGTAAAGATACTGCCTATCTAACTATATAGCTAGACATTTATCCAGATTATAAAGATACTGTCTATCTAACTATATAGCTAGACATTTATCCACATTATAAAGATACTGTCTATCTAACAATATAGCTAGCCATTTATCCACATTGTAAAGATACTGTCTATCTAACTATATAGCTAGCCATTTATCCACATTGTAAAGATACTGCCTATCTAACTATATAGCTAGACATTTATCCAGATTATAAAGATACTGTCTATCTAACAATATAGCTAGCCATTTATCCACATTGTAAAGATACTGCCTATCTAACTATATAGCTAGCCATTTATCCAGATTATAAAGATACTGTCTATCTAACAATATAGCTAGCCATTTATCCACATTGTAAAGATACTGCCTATCTAACTATATAGCTAGCCATTTATCCAGATTATAAAGATACAAACAATATAGCTAGACATTTATCCACATTGTAAAGATACATCTAACTATATAGCTCTTTATCCACATTGTAAAGATACTGCCTATCTAACTATATAGCTAGCCATTTATCCACATTATAATAGCCACATACAGATTGACAAAAGTTAGATTTCTACATTGTCTGTGTTGCGTATTAGTTGAGCGGTTCACGTATTTTGACAGGATGTTTTTGTGTGCTTAAACAGGTAACTATAGGCTAATGGTAGCTAGCTGATATAACCAAAAATTAAGGATTTATAAATTGTAAGTTAGCTCAGTATCGTACAGTAATGTCTTTCTGTGTCAGAAAGTATAGCAGCAGTATAACAATCAGATTATTTCAGTCATTTTGTTACTTCTGCAGTTGATAAATGCGACATTGTCCGCAGAGATTAAAGTTTAACTTTGTTGCGGTTTATATCAGCATTGAGGACTTGGGACGGTTGCAGTTATTTGTGTATATGTCTTGTCTGCTGGACAAACACTTTATTTCCCCAATACATATTACATTTCTCTGAATCATTCCTTTATACACAGCTTTAACTTAGGCTTTTATACTTGAATACAATAGTTATGCCTTGATATGTTAACATTATAAAGCCATGTTGTTATCAACCTTGTTTTACTCCTTGATGCTAAACTGTAATGAGTTGAGCCTACAGATGAGTGAATAAATACTTATATCTGAACAGGATTAAAAATTCTAACATTATTCAAGTTTAATGTGGTTTGTTTTAATCTTTGAAGGCATTTATTAAAGGCCAGATTTTCCAATTTGAAAGTGTAAAGGGTTGGAACTTTGATAATGATATACTGATAATATGTTTTTCTTATTCTACACAGAATGTTTTATATTGTGGACTTCATTTCTACAAATAAAAAGGAGACAGAAGTGGTACCAGCATCATGGGTCAAAGATGGCATGAGTTACTGGACTCCCTATGCTTCAGCAGAACGTTGCTCTAGGGCCGTGAAGAGAGAGGAGTTGCCCGGTGATACTTGGGTTTTTTTTTATCTGGTCATCAGGTATACTAGTGGTAAGTAGACATTAAAACAGTTTTTTTGTAATTTGTACTATGGTGTCAGGTTCAGACCTGTTTCTAATTAGTGAATTATCTCAGAAACCAGTCTTAAAGTGGTCTCTGCAGGTAGAATGCAGTACTTATCAAAAACGATATTCTACAGACACCTACAATGAGGCACGACATAAGCTGCCTTTGGCTTTAAACTTCTCAGATTTACAGACAGAGGAGGAAGATGAGCGGCCAGCATATTTAAAAAGAAAAGGAAGGTAATTGTCAACAGACACTTGTTGCTTAACTGCCAAAGTGGTTGGAAAAAGATTTATCCAGCACTAGCTAAACAATGTGTACTTATCATGAACTACGTATGTTTTCCCAACATCAGAGGGACTAACAGGCAGCTAACCACTTCTAGTGAAAGTGAGGATGAGGGGCCATTTGAGAAACAACCAAGAACCAGCCAGGTCCAGTCCAAAACCCCAAAGGGACAACTTTTACCACCTGCGCCAGTCATTACTCCTCCAGAGTTGAATCTCAGACAGTCCAGTGTTGTTACTCCTCAGACCTCATGCAGTCCAGTGAGGGTTCAATCACAAGACAGTCAGAGAGTTCTGCAGCAGCCAATGTGTGATCGTAAGTGTTAAATGTGAGGGATGCAACTGAATAATGTTGCACAATCTAAATGTCAGTTTAATTATTAGAAACATATAGTGTACATAGTGTGTCTCCTAACCCAGTCCCCGTGATTTAGTCGTGACCCACACCTGCTGGGCTCAATCTGGAGTCTGATTCTGATTGTGGAAACCTGAATAAGGTTAAAATATAAAAATATTGTTAAAATCTCAGAATTTACAATGATTTAGTCTAACTCTACTTTTTTATTCTGTAGCAGTTCTCCGTGAGATTCTAACTGTGGTACACAGTTTGAAGCAACAACAGCAGCTGATCTTGCAGCAATTGCAAATGCTTCAAGCAAATAGTTCAACCCCGTCAGAGGTTCCAGATGTGACCGAACTTGGGTTGCCCGTGTCATCGCAGGAACATCTTATTAGAGTTGAGAGAAGGATTGCTGGACAACCAGAATTGAAAAGAAAACTGGTATGACTTTTTAGATGATTATTGCTGAAAAACTATTCACACAAAAAATATTTACAGTGATACAAGACAGAAATGTTGGTCAATCTGAAAAATTGTCTTTCAGGTTATACATTTGGGACTTGCTGGAGGCATGACGACGAAGGAAACTGTCTGGCGAATATTGTCACAATTTCTTTCTAATGCCCTGGCCATGAAGATGAACTGGAGAGGGGCGAATGGAAAGCAGGCATTTGAGCCGCTTGCACTAAAATACATAGTTCTTAGTAAGTGTGCATTTAAGGGCCATTTGGAAATCAGTCACAGTTTAGTTGTCAATGGTTGAAATGTGTTGTTTTACACTGGACATTGTTTTCATTCTTTCCAAGATGCTGTACGCAGAAACCCTCTGACTTCGAATGCTTCAGACACAGAGAAATACATAAAGAGGTGGATGCAGTTGGCGTCAGACCGAGACGGAGGGAGAAAGAAGAGGGAGAGCAGGAGTAGAGAAGATGAGAGTGGTGGAATAACAAGAGAATGAGAAGAGGGAGAGGAGGAGTAGAGAAGATGAGAGTGGTGGAATAACAAGAGAATGAGAAGAGGGGGAGGAGGAGTAGAGAAGATGAGAGTGGTGGAATAACAAGAGAATGAGAAGAGGGAGAGGAGGAGTAGAGAAGATGAGAGTGGTGGAATAACAAGAGAAGAGGAAGAGGGAGAGCAGGAGTAGAGAAAATGATGAATAACAAGAGTGAGAAGAGGGGGAGGAGGAGTGAGAAGATAATGGTGGTATAACAAGAGAATGAGAAGAGGGGGAGGAGGAGTAGAGAAGATGAGAGTGGTGGAATAACAAGAGAATGAGAAGAGGGGGAGGAGGAGGAGTAGAGAAGATGAGAGAGGTGGAATAACAAGAGAATAAGAAGAGGAAGAGGAGGAGTAGAGAAGATGAGAGTGGTGGAATAACAAGAGAATGAGAAGAGGGGAGAGGAATGAGAGAGAGAATGAGAAGAGGGGGAGGGAGTAGAGAAGATGAGAATAACAAGAGAATAACAAGAGAATGAGAAGAAGAGGGAGAGGAGGAGAGAATAAGAGAGGGAGATGAGAGATGGTGGAATAACAAGAGAATGAGAAGAAGAGGAGTAGAGATGAGAGGAATAACAAGAGAATAAGAGAGGGGGAGGAGGAGTAGAGAAGATGAGAGTGGTGGAATAACAAGAGAATAAGAAGAGGGGGGAGGAGGAGAAGATGGAGGGTGGAATAACAAGAGAATGAGAAGGGAGAGGAGGAGTAGAGAAGATGAGAGTGGTGGAATAACAAGAGAATAAGAAGAGAGAAGATGAGAGTGGTGGAATAACAAGAGAATAAGAGAAGAGGGGGAGGAGGAGTAGAGAAGATGAGAGTGGTGGAATAACAAGAGAATAAGAAGAGGGAGAGAGGAGTAGAGAAGATGAGAGTGGTGGAATAACAAGAGAATAAGAAGAGGGGGAGGAGGAGTAGAGAAGATGAGAGTGGTGGAATAACAAGAGAATAAGAAGAGGGGGAGGAGGGGGGAGTAGAGAAGATGAGAGAATAACAAGAGAATAAGAAGAGGGAGGAGGAGTAGAGAAGATGAGAGTGAGAATGAGAACAAGAGAATAAGAAGAGAATAAGAAGAGGGGGAGGAGGAGTAGAGAAGATGAGAGTGGTGGAATAACAAGAGAATGAGAAGAGGGGGAGGAGGAGTAGAGAAGATGAGGAAATAACAAGAGAATAAGAAGAGGGGGAGGAGGAGTAGAGAAGATGAGAGTGGTGGAATAACAAGAGAATAAGAAGAGGGAGAGCAGGAGTAGAGAAGATGAGAGTGGTGGAATAACAAGAGAATGAGAAGAAGGAGGAGTAGAGAAGATGAGAGTGGTGGAATAACAAGAGAATAAGAAGATAGAGAAGATGAGAGTGGTGGAATAACAAGAGAATAAGAAGAGGGGAGATGAGGAGGAGAAGATGAGAAGATGAGAGTGGAATAACAAGAGAATAAGAAGAGGGTAGAGAGATGAGGAGTAGAGAAGATGAGAAATAACAAGAGAATGAGAAGAGGGGGAGGAGGAGTAGAAGAAGATGGTGGAATAACAAGAGAATAAGAAGAGGGGAGGAGGAGTAGAGAAGATGAGAATAACAAGAGAATAGGGGGAGAAGAAGATGGAGTGGTGGAATAACAAGAGAATAAGAAGAGGAGTAGAGAAGATGAGAGGGTGGAATAACAAGAGAATAGAGAAGATGGAGAGAGAGAATAAGGAGGGGGAGGAGGAGTAGAGAAGATGAAGAGAATGAGAAGAGGGGGAGGAGGAGTAGAGAAGATGAGAGTGGTGGAGAATGAGAAGAGGGAGAGCAGGAGTAGAGAAGATGGAATAACAAGAGAATAGGGGGAGGAGGAGAGGAGTAGAATAACAAGAGAAGAGGAGAGGAGAGTGGTGGAATAACAAGAGAATAAGAAGAGGGGGAGGAGGAGTAGAGAAGATGAGAGAGGTGGAATAACAAGAGAATGAGAAGAGGGGGAGGAGGAGTAGAGAAGATGAGAGTGGTGGAATAACAAGAGAATGAGAAGAAGAGCAGGAGAGAATGAAGAATAACAAGAGGGAGAAGAGGAGGAGGAGTAGAGAAGATGAGAGTGGTGGAATAACAAGAGAATGAGAAATTAGTTATGGTTAGCATTTAAAAAGTTTTATTTTTAAATATGTAAATGATAACAGTTAATTCTTTATAATGTTTTAAGATATCTAGTTTGCTTGTTTTGTAGCATATTTCTCTGTAAATAAAGAAATATCTAATCCTAAGTAAATGTTTACTTGTTAATTCTTTATAACTGTATAGTTTACAATTGGTTTTTGGATATATTGTTAATGCATTATTATGCAAAATTATCAGATGAATGGGTAATACTTTTAATATAAATGTCATCGGTCCACTTTCGGCTGAATGCAGGCAAAATTTCGGTAGTGTCGGCTTCCTTACGACCGCCTGAATCGGCCCGATGGTCATGGTAAGATAAGATTTAATCGGGCCACTTCTGGTTAGATGCTGGCTTGATTTCGGTGGTGTCGGCGTGATTACGGCAGCCGAAATCGGGCCAGTTTACTTGGGCCGTTTCCGGGCAGTCATTCAATTTGACACTGGGCCGAGACCGGCACCCGGAATTGGCCCGACTAAATCTGTTCCGGTACGCCACAATAGGGCCGACTTTGGCCCGATTCTTTGTTGCTAGCTGGGCGGTAACGGCACCGGAACGCAACACAAAAACACCCCCTGTGATTAATGACCCGAAGGCACCTGACGATCTCCCTCCTGGCGTCCCTTAACTATAAATGAATGCCATTTAATGTGAAACCTTCAATTACACTCCAAATGTTAAACACTTAATTCCATGTGTGCACCAGAGGTGGTTGACCAGACGGATTGATGCACATTAGACCAAACAGGTGACATTTATATTTAAATGTTTCTGTCATGATAGGAGTAGGCAATTCTAATCAATTAAACTCACTATCGGGTGACATTATTAAGTGTTTTGGGGGTTTTCAGACTCCAAGCATGACTGGCTTTTGGACACGTGAATGATTACTGTGTGTTTTAAACGATAAGTTAAGTCACACACTTTATTCCCGCAGGTGTTTCTGCTGAGGCTGAACCGTTTGCATCGCAATGGACGAAGGCATAAACATCAGCAGGCCAATTGGCTTTTATAATCATTAATTCATCACCAATCCAGTCCCTGTTTGCGTCTTGTTGTCTATATCTCTTCGTTTCGTCCATTCCTCTTTGTCTGCGCCTCTTTCCTTTTAAATTAATTCAATTCTAATGTCATGGGAAACATTTGTTTACCCTGCAAACAAAAATAAATGTGATGACATTTTTTAATTAACACAGCGTGAATGGTGCGGTGATAAAAGCCGATTTTTTTTGCAATTAGGTGCGTCATTGCAAGACGAGGGTTGAAATCCTGCTCTCCCAATTAGATAATTAGGAAATTGGACAGCAGCAGCCATGTTTTGTGGGTCACTAATCAAATATGATTGCCATGCCTCATCGCATTCTAGCGACTTCTTGTGGCGGCTTGGGAGGGTGCAAGACGGGTGAGTATGTTGCCACCCGCTCATAACGATCACGGTATGAGCCTTGGAATTGCACAAGCAGTGTGCTAAAAACTGGAGCTGCATCAGATGTGCTTCAGAGCACACATCTCTGTGTCAACTATCCCAATAAGCTAGGGAGGAAAATGTTTAAAACAGATTCGGGTAAAAACTCATATCGGTTTTGTTTACAATTTGGTTTGGATTGATTTCTGCTAAAAGATATACAGGGGTATATCAAGGTTTTTATTCATTTTCTCTCTTTCTTTTCTCTCGCGTGCACCTGAAAACCGATTGTCAGACCCCTGACTGGGCTTGCTAACGCTGTTTGATGGTGGTTAAAGCACTGTAGACAACAAGGTTGGGGGCACTTTAATCTCCTCTCAGGAATCCAATGATGAATACAGTCCAATAATTGAATTCCAGCGAGATACGATCCTGCTGTTGTTTAGTCAAGTTTAGCCTTAATTGAGAGTTAATTACATTCTATTAGTAACGTCATCAGTTTCACGCCGCAGGTAAACACTGTCTCTCACACACCCAGACACAAACACAACAGAAGAACACATCTCTCCCTCTATCACCTTTTCCGTTCACTGGCTCTAAATCAAACCTAAATGGGTTCCCCCAGGAACCAAATGGGAGAACCAAAGGACGCTTTTGGGACCCTTTCTTTTAGTGTACGCAGCGGACCTAAAATAAAACCTCTGACACCTGGTTTGTGTCCTGAAAACCCCTGACATTGATGACGGTCTTGCTCTTTCTCTCTCACTCTCCTTCTCTCCCGTAATATCTTTATATCTCCCTCTCTCTCTCCCTCTATATATTCCATTATTTCTTCCCGTCGTCCTGTCCGTAGGTTAAGCCAGAAGACTGTGTGAAACCCCCTCTCCACAGGATCACCTGCGGCAGCCAACCCAGGCCAGTGACACGCCTCGCTCCCTCTGAACGAGAATTGAATGCGCCGCCGGCATCCTGTGACGCAGTCTCTCTATTTCCTTTTCAACTATCCATTGATCTCCAGGCTTCTGCCGGCTACTGCCTCCTGCATCTCCTCTAACAGACTCACGCTTCAATGCTCGACCGTGTTTGGTCACAAAGTCGGCCTACATCGAGTCCACAGGGGGGTTTACTGAAAGGGTTAAACTGCTTTTGTGCTTCCTCTAGACTTCCAATAACCACTGCAAGGCCCTGACGTCCGAGAACCCAATGCAGTCAGCTTTGTCTTTTGTCGCTGAAAGCATCTAATGATTTCTCCGCCCTGCGCCAGAGTGCGCAGAGGAGACACAAGTCTCCAACTGTTTCCCTTTGGTTCGCCTGAAATGTCAGTGGGGCGACAAATGAGCCCGTTGAGCTCAGTGCTGTCACTAGATGGCAGTGCTCCAGTCTTCTGCTCTCGTAACCCTCACCGCCAAAGCTCTCTCATCTGTCTGAGTTCTGAACTCGACTCGATTTCATACCCCAACGGCAGCTGTGGTGACGCGAGACGAAGTAACAGAGCTGTGGATCGAGTCGTCTTCTTTTCCCGGGACCAAATGCGACCTCTACCCGGGGATAACCTGTGGCGCAAATGTGTGCAAACAAGCTTGCTGATGTGTTAGCCTGGTGGCATGTAACTGGTTTGACTGGGAACTATTGTGTTGGCGAGCTGGGAGAGCGCGACAGGGAGCTAGCTGATGCCCATTGAGTATTTTATGACAGCTTGCTGCTGCAGATTTTAAAACATCCCAATAGCGAGGCAACGTATACAGAGACATGGCAACTATTCCACAAAGACAGAATGGGGGGTGGCTTGCTGGCAGCATCTTCCCCAGCTCCGTCTTCGGAAGAGAAAGAGGCTGGATCGACAGGGACAAAGTGGAGGAAGGAGTTTTTGGGAAGATGTCTGATTATATTTTAAAAGGACAGTGGAGTGAGACAGAGAGGGACAGATATATTTATATATATATGTATATATATATATATATATATATATAGAGAGAGAGAGAGAGAGAGAGAGAGAGAAAATAAGTTAAGAAATAAACTGTATACAGATGGTATTGGACTTGGAGTATTGGACGTTTGAGACTTTTATATCAGCCCCTTTAGCCATAACCCTTAGATTATTGTCCCAAGGACTTTAAAGGATTATCTTTAAATGCAGTTTCACCATTGCACGTGAATTAGAAGGCTGAGCTTTTAGAAGAAAACACAATTATCCAGCAACCAATTCACTTGGCAGAGTGGGCTTATACTGACAAAATTAGAATAATTTTTGTTCAGGTTCCTCTACTGAAAGACACCTAGATCATAGAGGAATAGATAAGTATGCCAGAAGTATGCCAGAAGTATGCCATAAGTATGCTCTTATTTGGTTTGTTTGTCAGATCAGGTCTATTATCCTTCCATTACTGTCAAATCAGCCCCTGGACCAATCTGTCTCTCTCTTCAGCCCGTGGTACCGGCTGCACAGTGAGCTGCAGGCCAGCAGGGAAACCGCACAAAGCCGAATAATGGCCCAGACTGCAGCCGATACGTCGGCATCAGGATTAGTGCTGTGCTCAAAATGAAACACTTCCTCTATATAGTGAATTACATTTTACCGAGCCCACAGTAATGCTGTGGCCCTCTGGGACATAATACAATGCAGACTGGACCCACAGGGACCTGTGAGAGGAGGAATATGGACCAGAAAAAAGGCAGAAAAAACATTTGTTTTGATTTAATACGGAGGAACGTACCCTAATGCATAAAGCGTTGTCACGGGGATAAAGCGAAATACCCTAATGTCTACTAATGACAGGCTAGCCACTTGGGTTTATCGCTCTGGGGCAAGTTTTTGTTTAGCGATGTACGATTGGCTAAGCAGTAAGCGGTAATGTTCTGCGACACGACATCACTGGATCAGACACTGCAGTACGCAGGCTCCGATGGAGACTCGTTCCAAGACTATTTTCTCCCCGCAGTAACATTTGGCGTAGTCTGCCTCAATTCAGATTCACTCCTAAACCACATTATGCCTAGGCTGAACGTAGCCGTCGTCTCTGGGTTTTAGCACGTTTAAAATCAGACGTCTACGAGGAAACAAGCGAGTTTCCAGGGATAGAGAAGCAGACTTGAGCTGAAATCTTCCCTCTGAACGCCGCAGCTCCAGAAATAGCCTACGCTAAACTAATCACAGAGGGTTTTTTCGGGGGGTGTCAGGATTGTAACTCTTTGAGAAGCCTTTCTTTTCGGGCCTCCTCTGGTACTAATGGTTGCCCTAGACACCAGTGATGCCCTGTGTTTACCTGGAACCGGTCCTCGCCATCTCCATCCCATGAAGGAAAAATGTTTTGCTGAAAACTTTGGATAGAGGGAACACATCACACCCAGCTTCGGAAACAGACCAGGAACACAGTCTAAACAGGGGCTTGTTAGCCTCATTGACTGTTTATAAAGGCCACAATCCGTTCTCGAGGTCTTAGAGAAATACGACCATACTATTGCAGTTAAACGCCTTATCCAACGGGGTGGAAGATTTATCCTCAAAATGTGTCTTTGGAGTTTTCAGGAGAGATGCCAAAACAAGTGCTCTACTAAGACTGCCTCAGGATGTGTAGCTTAAGAAACTGTCGGGACATCTCATCGATCCTACAGACATTGTCGAAGCAGCCTTGTATATCAACATTAGGCGGAACTATTTTATGTAGGTGTAGGTGGTCCATGTGTATACATACGCCGGGGAAAGTGCCGGGGTACACCGGCACACCACAGCAGACCATAAACCACTTAAAGACCGCTCCCACACAAATCCATTTGTCCCATTCCATTGTGTGTGTGTGTGTGTGCGTGTGCGTGTGTGTGTTTGTGTGTGTGTGTGTGTGTGTGGCAAGAGGACAGGTATGGGGATATATGTGGAAGTGTTTAAAGGGGCGGAAGAAAAACAACTTGTGGTTAAAGACAAGCAACATCCAAGCAGACACTCCAGCGCTTGACTCTAGATTTGAAGCCTCTGAAGAAGGCGAACACTCGCAGAGGTTTTCACACACTTTAAAGCCATCGGGCAAAAATATGAATCAGAAGAGATTTTTGTATCGTGTGCAGTGTTGTGTAAATGATCACAGAGAAGTGGTTTATGTGGGTGATTGCATTAGTTGATTAGGTGATTGTATTGGTTACCAAAATGTGGTTTAGGAATAATCTCAAATGAAAAGAGATATCGTTTTTACAGTTATGTTGGATGTGTTGCCTCTTTAGAGTTTGACTGTAACAATGACCCATTGATGGAAATGAGTGAGGAGTGTAGATAATTCGGTTTCTACCGGTGTGTGGCATTACTCTGCTTTAGTCAATCTACTGAATTGCAATTTATTTGAAGTTATAATGGTCGGAGTGGTGGATTGGAGTAGAGCGGGCAAAAAAGGTTGGTGTTGGAGCTCGAAAGTGTGTGTCATTATTTGACACCTCCGCGGTACAGGTCCAATGTATTCCCTTGGCACCATAACTCACAAACTAAATGCAAATGAACCTGAGGGGACCGCAACTGGGCCTAGAAATGTAAGCAGGTTTAATGCAAATATAATGCAGTGGACACGTCAACCAATTACAGTGTGCTTGTTAAAAGTCAATCACCTCCAAAACAACGTGGCACAAAGAAAAAAACTACCCGAAGTCTGTGTCCGTCTATGTGTTCATCGGTCAGCCTTAAAATGATTTGTCTGGTCTTTAGTGTTGGGTTTGGGTCTGTTGTACGTTGGGTATCGCTGGGTATTGTGATCTCTCTCTCTCTGTTTTTCTGTCAAACTCTTCCTCTTCGTCTCTCTCCACGTCTCTCTCTTTCCCTGTCGGATTCTTTTTCTCTACGTCTCTCCGTCTCTGAGCTTTAAAGAAACATCACCACATCTGTCCCGTCTACCCGGGCGAAATTAGGCAACTCACTGTCAGAGAATAGTTTGCCTTTAACGGAATTTCACTATAGCCGTATTGTACGAACAGAAAAGCAGCCAGACACACATTCCAAATGCTTAAACACACCTCAGGAAGAAACGTTTCCTGGAGTAGCGTGTTAACCCTTTAGCTCTACAGACTATTTGGAGCGCCATGTTTAAAAGTGACAGACAGCGATCCTTCTAAACTTCTAATTGCATCTCTCAGCCTGATTTCGAAGTTGTGGAAATCAGGGCAAATATTTTCCCTTCGATTAGTTAGCTGTTTACACAGACCTACGCAGACTTTTGGAGGGGAGCAATTTTGACACAACATCTTCAGTTTGCAGGCTGTGAGTCTTCTTCTCCAGGCAACCCAATTATGGGACTGTGAGAAGCCATCAATGGGAAATACGCAGAAATAGGAGTTTTGTTCTTGAGCTACCAAAGGGGAAATGCTTTCTTGCAAAACGCTCAACGAAACTTAAAGTTCAGAAAAACATACAGTGAAGGAAGAAATTATTTGATCGCCTGCAGATCTCCACAGACACATCTCCACAGACACATCTCCACAGACACATCTCCACAGACACATCTACCCAGACACATCTCCACAGACACATCTCCACAGACACATCTCCACAGACACATCTACACAGACACATCTACACAGACACATCTCAACAGACACATCTCCACAGACACATCTCCACAGACACATCTACCCAGACACATCTCCACAGACACATCTCCACAGACACATCTCCACAGACACATCTATCCAGACACATCTCCACAGACACATCTCCACAGACACATCTCCACAGACACATCTACCCAGACACATCTCCACAGACACATCTCCACAGACACATCTCCACAGACACATCTACACAGACACATCTACACAGACACATCTCAACAGACACATCTCCACAGACACATCTCCACAGACACATCTACCCAGACACATCTCCACAGACACATCTCCACAGACACATCTCCACAGACACATCTATCCAGACACATCTCCACAGGCACATCTCCACAGGCACATCTCCACAGACACATCTCCACAGACACATCTCCACAGGCACATCTCCACAGACACATCTCCACAGACACATCTCCACAGACACATCTCCACAGACACATCTCCACAGACACATCTCCACAGACACATCTCCACAGACACATCTACACAGACACATCTCCACAGACACATCTCCACAGACACATCTCCACAGACACATCTCCACAGACACATCTCCACAGACACATCTCCACAGACACATCTCCACAGACACATCTCCACAGACACATCTCCACAGACACATCTACACAGACACATCTACACAGACACATGTCCACAGACACATCTACCCAGACACATCTCCACAGACACATCTACACAGACACATCTCCACAGACACATCTACCCAGACACATCTCCACAGACACATGTCCACAGACACATCTACCCAGACACATCTCCACAGACACATCTCCACAGACACATCTCCACAGACACATCTCCACAGACACATCTCCACAGACACATCTCCACAGACACATCTACCCAGACACATCTCCACAGACACATCTACACAGACACATCTCCACAGACACATCTACCCAGACACATCTCCACAGACACATCTCCACAGACACATCTACCCAGACACATCTCCACAGACACATCTACCCAGACACATCTCCACAGACACATGTCCACAGACACATCTACCCAGACACATCTCCACAGACACATCTCCACAGACACATCTACACAGACACATCTCCACAGACACATCTACCACAGACACATCTCCACAGACACATGTCCACAGACACATCTACCCAGACACATCACCACAGACACATCTCCACAGACACATCTACACAGACACATCTCCACAGACACATCTACCCAGACACATCTCCACAGACACATGTCCACAGACACATCTACCCAGACACATCTCCACAGACACATCTACACAGACACATCTACACAGACACATCTACCCAGACACATCTCCACAGACACATGTCCACAGACACATCTACCCAGACACATCTCCACAGGCACATCTCCACAGACACATCTATCCAGACACATCTCCACAGACACATCTCCACAGACACATCTACCCAGACACATCTACACAGACACATCTACACAGACACATCTCCACAGGCACATCTCCACAGACACATCTATCCAGACACATCTCCACAGACACATCTCCACAGACACATCTACCCAGACACATCTCCACAGACACATGTCCACAGACACATCTATCCAGACACATCTCCACAGACACATCTCCACAGACACATCTACCCAGACACATCTCCACAGACACATCTCCACAGACACATCTCCACAGACACATGTCCACAGACACATCTACCCAGACACATCTCCACAGACACATCTACCCAGACACATCTCCACAGACACATCTCCACAGACACATCTCCCCAGACACATCTCCACAGACACATCTCCACAGACACATCTCCACAGACACATCTCCACAGACACATCTCCACAGACACATGTCCACAGACACATCTCCACAGACACATCTCCACAGACACATGTCCACAGACACATCTACCCAGACACATGTCCACAGACACATCTACCCAGACACATCTCCACAGACACATGTCCACAGACACATCTACCCAGACACATCTCCACAGGCACCTGGGAGTCAGAAATCTTAGTGCGTCACAGAGGATCCAATACTTGTTTTACTGAGTAAAATGCAAATCAATGCATTGCTTCTTTGAAATGTGTTTTTCAGAACGTTGTGGTTGTTATTCTGTCTCTCACTGTTCAACTAAACCTGCCATTAAAACTATAGACAGGTCATGTCTTTGTCAGTGGGCAAACATACAAAATCAGCAGGGGATCAAATACTTTATTCCTTCACTGGCTAAGGTGAGTTTAAATCAAACCACGTCTGTACTGAAATGAATTCCTTTTCCAGCCACTTTGGTCATCATTGAGACATTTCAACCCGTTTCCGTCTTGCTTCTGCGGTGAATAAAAACGTGTGAAGGCTTTGTCATCTCAATAGACTGCAGTTCCCCTCACATAACAAAGACCTTCCAGAACTTTCCTAAAGCGTTTCACTTTTTGACACAGTATTGTCGAGTCAAGGCCTCGCAATGTGCTTCTACTGTATATGGAAATAGCCGAAAATCCCAATTTCCCCTGTTTCAAATCAATTATTCCCAGCTGCCTCTTGGGAAATAGAGTCTTGGCAGTTCCCTGATTGGATTCTAACAGGCTGAATCTGAATCCTCCGTCCTGCACTGCCTCACACTGCCTCACACTGTCTCACACTGCCTCACCCTGCCTCCACACTGCCTCACACTGCCTCCACACTGCCTCACACTGCCTCCACACTGCCTCCACACTGCCTCCACACTGCCCCACACTGCCTCCACACTGCCTCCACACTGCCTCCACACTGCCTCCACACTGCCCCACACTGCCTCCACACTGCCTCCACACTGCCCCACACTGCCTCACACTGCCTCCACACTGACCCACACTGCCTCCACACTGCCTCACACTGCCCCACACTGCCTCACACTGCCTCCACACTGCCTCCACACTGCCTCCACACTGCCTCACACTGCCTCCACACTGCCTCCACACTGCCTCCACACTGTCTCACACTGCCTCCACACTGTCTCACACTGCCTCACCCTGCCTCCACAATGCCTCACACTGGTTCTACACTGCCTCACCCTGCCTCCACACTGCCTCACACTGCCTCTACACTTCCTCACCCTGCCTCTACACTGCCTCCACACTGCCTCACCCTGCCTCCACACTGCCTCACACTGGTTCTACACTGCCTCACACTGCCTCACCCTGCCTCTACACTGCCTCACCCTGCCTCCACACTGCCTCACCCTGCCTCACCCTGCCTCCACACTGCCTCCACACTGCCTCCACACTGCCTCACACTGGTTCTACACTGCCTCACCCTGCCTCTACACTGCCTCCACACTGCCTCCACACTGCCTCCACACTGCCTCACACTGGTTCTACACTGCCTCACACTGCCTCACCCTGCCTCTACACTGCCTCACCCTGCCTCCACACTGCCTCACACTGCCTCTACACTGCCTCACCCTGCCTCCACACTGCCTCACCCTGCCTCCACAAGCATCTTCCCAGACCGATCTTTTCAATGAGTGCACACGGCTACGGTAGACGGTTCTCCGAGATCCCTGCAACAACAGATACGAGACGCGCGCGTGGTCTCTCTCCCAGAGACGTGCTGTAATCCCTGACTAGCTGAAAACAGACAAACAGTGAATAGGGTTTTATGGGAGGCTGGTAGCGGGGCAGAGTAACAGAACGTCCCAGCAGCAACGCTAACAATATTTAAAATGTTTCAGAACCCGATTCAAAATCATGCTGTTCCTGGGAGTGGTACACAGAAATATGTTAAGTGCACAGTGGTGCGACATATTTCACTAGGTGTGTGTGTGTGTGTTTAGCTTCCCCTTTTTCTGTGACTCATGGCTTAATTGGCATGTTACTTGACCTAGAAATGTAAGTGTAGCAGAAAATTAGTCAGGACATTTAGCAATGCCCAACCCGAAGGTTGCACACCACACACACACACACACACACACACACAGTTTATTCGCAGTATGAGGTAACCAGCATTGCCACAGTGTGAGAGGAAGTTACTGGAGCATAAAGAAAGACCTGGGAGACGCTGGTGCTACATCTCACATCTGCATTTTCATGTGCCCCCCTGAGCTGGGCTTCTGCCGCGACTGCAGTACTCATTTAGTTACATTCACATTTGAGTCATTAAGCGGAGACTGTTATCTAAAGCGACTTACATTCAATATTCAATGTGTATATTAACACAACCCCGTTCACCTCCCTGTGGTGTAGGGGGTTCATGTTTAGACCATTAAGGAAGAGCGCCCCCTACTGGCCTGTCAACACAACTACCAGTTGGTCACCACCAACTCTGCTTGGATTAAGGATCAAATCAGCAGAGGGATGCCAAGTACTGTGGGGAAGTACGGTGGGGAAGTACTGTGGGAAGTACTGTGGGGAAGTACTGTGGGGAAGTATGGTGGGGAAGTACTGTGGGAAGTACTGTGGGAAGGACTGTGGAGAAGTACTGTGGGGAAGTACTGTGGAAAATATTGTGGGGAAGTACTGTGTGGAAGTACTGTTGGGAAGTACTATGGGGAAGTACTGTGTGGAAGTACTGTGGGGAAGTACTGTGGGGAAGTACTGTGTGGAAGTACTGTGGGGAAGTACTGTGCTATTAATGTCACACCAATATTGAAAAAGGCATAAACTGTATACAACAACTGTTTTTAATACCTTCAATAACAGTTGTTTTTAGGTTGAGGTGTTTTTCAAGTAGATTTCTCTGGTCAAATGGCAAGTTAGATATGTACGATAGAAATGTATATCAGGCTGCCTGTGTAAATGTAGCCACAGTGATGTGACCAGATTCAGTACAGCTATGTTATCACACAAAACCCAATTTGGACCTTCGCTTATTAGAGAAAACGCACATCTGGTTTGGTGAGACCGGTTCAGAACGGGTCTTTCTGAGTAAATGAACACAGCCCATTGGCTCTGTGTTGATCTTAGAAGTGGCTAGACAACCCACTCATCTATGAATATGCTGCAGTTATAAAAACAAGGGTAACCGTTACCACTACCAATTACAACAAATGGTCTAATTTTATCTCCCAAATGAATTCAAGCCTGAAGCTTGCAATATGATATTCTTAGCATTCTGCGTTAGGCTTATGGGATGTGCCTATTTTTCTTTCACATTTCGCTGTCAGACAACTTTTTCATCGTTTTCTGTTGACCCACTTACCTTGAATAAAGCTTGTATGTGTTCTATGTGTTGAAGTGCTTTAATAGTTACAGCTACAACGTTTACAGAGAGCTCCAGTCAGTTTCTGGGGTAAATCCTTTTGGGGTAAATCACTCAATATACTCTCCGATTTTTCAATAAATAATGTATAGATGGAGAACGTGAAGGAAACTACTGGGTACTAGCCTAAATAGGAAACCCAGACAGTACAAACTTGCACATCCAACTGTAATGACATGTTTATTTTTGTGAATTGTGTGCTTTGATATATTTCAACAAGTATCACACTTCATTGTATTTCTGCTCGGACCAGAGATAAAGAAGCTGCTGCCCCGGGCGTGGCAGGTGGGGATTATATAATATACTGCTCTTTGGTTCCAGGTAGATTACTTTGCAATCGTACTTCAGAGAATCTCCAAAGGTTTGACTTGGAACTCAAAGTGCTTCCTGGAAGAAACGAAAATGTTTATATTCAAAACCAAAAGAAAGAATGAAATAGGATGTGTTTACTAAGGCAACCCCGCTTTGAACTTTTATCTAATAATTGTAACCAAACAAATCGGACTTCCCACATCAGACCGAGAGTTGAACTGATTGTTAAAATACTCTCTGTTCTGTATGCATTGGTTTTAAAGAGAAACATGTTGAATTATGGTAACCAAAAGGGCAACCAAACAATCTATACTAAATCTTCAGTGAATATGGTTCTGTGTGTGGGGATATTGACGGGTCAGTGTTTTGTGTTTGGTCATTTTTAAGCTGTGTATGGCTGATGTGTTTTGTCTCTGGTACTATACATGTATTTTCTAATTTCAACATAAAATAAACTATTACTGAAAACAAATAACAAAAACGATGAATGAAGAGAAAAGCATAACCAGAGTTAAAGCATACTGATATGGACTTCAACCACAGAAAAGCTGCTAAAATGTACATTGCGCTAAATAAAATCTGTAAAATAATTTGGTATGCTTCTACCCTGATCTTAAGCTACTGAAGAATATTTCACACAAGTACATGGCGCAGAAATACGGCCTGCTAACCCTCTGAGAACAACCTCTGTAAAACAATCAGTTATTCTCTGAAAAAAAGGATTCTTTAGTCTCAATAGTCTAAGCAGATGAAACTGGTCTGAGAACAGTGTGGGCACAGTCTAGGTCAATGGACAACTGACAGACGACTGACATTACCCTGGGATATTCAGAGACTCAGAGACAGTCTGCGATCACCACAATATGCAAAAGCCACGGCGCCGTACTCGCAGTGGAAACATAAAATATGAATATGACACGGGAACATTCAGCGATAGCCTAGTGAACAAATGCACAAAATTGAATTGTCCTTCAAGTTGAAAATACCTCATCTCTGAGTGAAAACCCTGCACATTTCTGCTCACATCCACGGGATCCTCACACCAGAGAGTGCGTGGGGTTAGAGGTCGTTCCCACCCTCGTGGTTCTACAGAGATCTGCGCTGTATGAGTCACAGCTGTTTTCTCTCACACTGGAAGACAAGGGGATGGGTATCTGTTACCAGCCACAAAATACAACAGGCTGGCCTGAGTGTGAACCGAATATTTAAATAGCTGGGAGGAAAAGGGTGCGCGAAGAAGCACCACAATAATCATTAAAGCAATGATCGTCTTTGAATTTTCTAAACTTCGTTTCCTCGGAATGTCCTTCAAGGCTTAGAACCTTCTGAGGTTCGGTTACACCCTGAGCGAGGAGCTTTCTTTCTCACGTGTCTACTGCGATTTCAGATGTTCAGTTTTCCTGCTGATTGATTGCGGCGTTGGCTTCACGAACAAGAAAACGTAATACAGAAGAAAGATCGCTTTTCAAACTGTCAAAGATGATCGTAAATCCCCAAAACGGCGTATGAGCCAATTTGAGTCTTTAGGCCAAGGATCAGTCTAAAGTCCTCCGAATACGATGTCCCCGGCTAACTCCCTGTCGGCCGTGTGAAGACAAACCGGTCGAGTCCGCTTCAGTGGACACACCTCCTGGTCACAGAGTCTCCTAAATCTGCTCCGAGATACAATAATGGGACAAGGCCATCATCACGATTCGATGATCACGAAATTAGAAAAAACTAAGGGATGAAAAGAAACGCGGTTTTAAAATGGACTGAGAGGAAATTAAGTCAGAAACTGCCTTGCCCTGTCTTGCTGTGACCGGCCTCTGTCTGGCTGTGCTGGTTTGGTGCAATGGGAAACGCACGGACAGTGAGAGGCTAATGTATTTCTGCCTGTCAGGAGATCTCATGCTGCTGTCTAGTGGGAAGTAGCAATAGCTCTACATTAGAATGAAATGACATCCCTGCCTGTGTCGTGCCATGAAAATGGTTTCCTTATTCCACATGCCATGACAATGGCCATCAGTGACACGATATGCTATTTATGACATTAGCTGGACTGTACATATAGTGTATAGTATAGGCTCTGTTCTTTCTACAGAGCATATTGTCCTTTACAGTGCTAACAGTGAGTTGATTTGATTTTCATTGTAACAGATGACACATAATACATGCCAATTAAAGACGAATACAAAGCAGTATATTTTGGACTGCAAAATAATGTTAGATTAATTCCAAAACTCCTCAAACAGTACATTTAAATTGCAAGCATTCAAATAAAAATATTGTTTCCCACATTAATTATGAACTTCAATAGGTTTGCCAGAGAGGAATAAAAAAAGAACCACCCAAAATGAATAAAACAATATTTCTACATCGGTTGAAAATCTGCAGCGCTGATGTTGCCTCTGTGGACCAGTCTGCAATCTGACAGCGATCTGACAGTTACATGAAAATTAAAGGGTGGGGGGGGGGTTGTAGGGGGTGGGATGTGTGGGAGAAAGAGTGAGAGAGTTGGGAGAGGGGAGTGTGAGTACGGAAAGGGAGACAGAAGAAATTAGAACCGCTCCAGAGTCCTCAGAGATCTCCAGAGTTCTATTTATACTCATATATATATACAATATCCATATATATATATTCTATTTGATGTGCGGGTAAGTGAATATACTGTATTTTCTTATTTACATTTATTTAAACAAATTCCAAATGGATTGACACATTTGACAAAGATGTGGAGGGGAGAAGACTTTCAAAACAAACAAAAGTGGATGTAATCAATATTCGCCTGTACCAAGCAGAGTGGAACAGCTTGTACGTGTTTGTATTGTCCAGACACAGGAGGTTCTGGTGAACCACTAGGAATCTGTTCTTTAACCATGCAGACTTTTTTAAGTCGTATTGACCCTGATATCTGACAGGACTGTTGAATTTGAAACGTCCATCGTTAAATCTTCCCATAGAATCTTGTAATAACTTGGATTCATATTTGTATGTGTCCGGCAGGTTTTGTTTAACATTTATCATGAAAAATGTACCAACAATTCAAACGTAAACTGTAAAAACGGCAGGCCAGATGTCGTTAAGACCAAACTACTAGACATAAAGCAGGACTTGACATAATGACAGTTGTTGTCTGTTTTCTTGGTTTTACTTGAGCTTTTTCAAGTTGCTGCAAAATGACTTCAGACGCCGGCAATTCTTCTGTCCCCTCAATCCATCACAAATGTCCACACACAGAAACCTTTATGTCTCTCAGGCTTGTCTCAGATGCAATTTGCTTATGAGGGACTTTTCAGATCCATTTTGTGTGAACACTGTTTTGAGGACTTGTCTCCTTAAATGTAAAGCCTGATGATATACAGTATTACATTTACAAGGGAAAAGTATTCTTTAGATAACTTCATATATAACTTTTAAATCAGAATAACATTTTGGTATTCTCCCTTCTAACTGGAGCACATGTTTTCCTTGGCCCAGGAATTCAGAATTTATAGAGGCTTTAGTTTTGGTTGAAGAAAAGGCATATCTTCAGATAGATGTAACATACAAACCCTTGTCATATTCTTCTTCTTTTGACGGCAGATAGTTTTGTATGACTTTACCGTATAACTTTACCATATGACTTTACCTTATAACTTTACCATATGACTTTACCGTATAACTTTACCATATGACTTTACCGTATAACTTTACCATATGACTTTACCTTATAACTTTACCATATGACTTTACCGTATAACTTTACCATATGACTTTACCGTATGACTATACCCTAGCTCTCTGGGCTTTTTTCAGTGTGCGCTTTGTATTGTCTGTTGCCGTATCTTGTCATTAGAGACTTGTTTACTGTAATCATTCATTTAACATCATTAATTAATTATCTGCCTTTGACAGACAGCTACGATCAATTCTCGTTGTCAATTCATTCATTTACATTGCGTGCTTGTAAATCTCGTCAGATTACTTTTTAATACATTTACTTATTCATTCGCATACTTCATATATATTAATACACGGGTCACAAACGAGGTCTACACTGAAATTAAATAACTCAGCACGGCAGTTACCACCCCTCATTGTTTCTTTAACACAACATAACGGAGACGGGGTGTTCGTACACGCACTTAGGCATGCATTAATATGTTGCAAACGATTGCGTAGTACTTTAATTCTTCGGGCGTCTTTTCCTTGTTTGGACCGTAGTATCTTACTAAAAACACACAGCTATCCTCATCCCAACTCATCCGTACTTCCTGTTTTCATCCTTCCCTACTCCACACTGCAAAGCACCGCCTTTTTTGGGTGCCAATCACATTTAGATCCGCGTTTGATTGCAATTTATCCGCGTGCGATGACAGTCTGACGTCAGATGTTAGATGCTCACCTTAGATTAACATTTTGTCGATGTCTGATCGATTTCTTTTGTTTTGTAGTTTGGACCAGCGTGTGAACATGTGACATGAGTTTGGCCTTGCAATTATTATTATATTATTAGAGGACTATTCAAGTGTTTTTTTCTCACAATCAGGGTGGTATAATATTCATAATTGGTTACTGAGACACCACAGGACGTTTCTCTATCTCTCTTGTTCAATAAAATCTTTTTTATACATTTTTGAAATTAAGTATTACATAAGCATTACATATGAGTGTACATCGTTTTTAATTAACTTATACTGTTATGTTGAACATTATGGAGGACTACATATGTTTTTCACAACATACAGTATTTCAGAGAACGCTTCTTGAATGATGAAACAGTTGCCAAATGAGGCAATAATTACTGGCCTGCACGGTAATCAAAGATTCTGTTCACAATACTGGGTTTTGTAGTGTTTGTAGGAGGGTATGTAAAAACAAATGAAACATGTCCAAAAACATTTAATCAAGTAAGAGGAGGATTTGTGGAGCGAGTATTGATTTTGATTTTGAAGTAATAACCAAAACATTTCTGGGAAGTGGTGCTAAATTAATGATGAGGCCGTTTAAAGTTCACAATCACAATAAACAGACCGGATTTAGAATTTCTCAGAATCTCACTTTTTTTTTGGACCAAATGAGGGGAGTTTGGCTTGAAGTCTCAGCAGAGATGATCACGGGGCAGTAGATGTTAGGCACCAGTAATCAACCTCACAAAAATAATTTAAATAATCCACTAATTTATATTGCGTGGACGGACCATTGCTTGTAGAGAGGGAAATACAGCTTGGCTTGGTATGTACAGGCTGGTGATAGCGTGATAGCGTCTATGAAGGTGTGAATGCTAAACGACTTGCGTGTTACATCCTGTGTTCAAGAGAAATTCCTCCCCGAATTGTTTGTTAAATCCGAGCACCAGCGTGATGTGGCATGTTCAATTATTTATACAAAAGCGGCATGGCAGTAAAAGGTTGACTTAAATCATTTCTTTAGTCTTATTCCTCATCGTTTTTAACACAACAGCGACAGAATTATATTTTGTTAGTGATAGAACCTCTGTGAAGCAAATGAGTATTATAATACAATATATAAAACATAATTATTTTACTTCCCTCTTTTTATCATATTGTTGTGGCGGGGGGGAAACGCACAGCTGGAGGGCATCGTGTGATCGGTCATGGCGTAACAGAATTCCCTGTCTTCCCGGTCAATGGTGGGTCTCGTCTGCGACCGACCTGTGAGCTCACTAACAAGTTTTTAAAGGCCGAGACAGAGTAGTGGTTCTGGCGTGGGATATTCAACCAGACAGATGCTCACCACTCCGGGCTGGCCCTCAGCCCAACCTCACCAGTCCTCGTTTAGACCAGATCCAGCTCGATCCAGCTCAAACCAGTCTTGCCGGACAGTTCAGGCGGCGGGAGGCATGGTCGACAGCAGTCTGTGGCCTCAGATGGCCAGCCCTGGGCCAGATGTGGAAATTGAACATCTGTCGCGTATGACGTGGGGGGGTAGGCGAGTTGGCAACTGAACCAGAGAGCTTGTCATGTCGAATGACCAAAGTGGCCATGATTAAATATGGAAGTAAGACAAATTGTGTGTGTGTGTGAACATTCACTTAGTCTCACACCTAAACAAATGTCGTCTCTCTGACCTTCGTCCTCCAGAACATCCCAGCAGTACGAGCAGACACGTCTCATTCATCCAAGTTGTCTGCTAAACGTGTCACATAATGATGCTAACGCCTACCGAAGGATGTTTTCGTCCTTCTGCGACACCTTGATGGCTTGTCACCATCTCTCGTATCCACGCCGTCAACCAGAAAAGGAGCTCATTATCACGTATTTAAGTGTGTTAGATGATACAATGTTTGATTCTGCCACTCCAGAGGAACTCATGTTTATGCTTTTTTTGTGTGCGTGTGTGTGCGTGTGTCTGTGTGTGTGTGTGTGTGTGAGAGAGAAACCGTGAGAGAGATAGTTGGGGAAATATTTTGCCCTAAGGTGATGAAACTTGGTTTACCGCTTTGTTTAACCTCGTGTCCCAAGATGGACTTCTTTTAATATGTTTAAACTGTATGGAACAATCACAGTCCAATTCTCGAATTCAGACTGAGGCCCTTTGATGGGAGAAAACATAATTAGAAATGGATTTCATGAAAGACGGCATTTAATTCAAACAGAGTCAATTACCCCTCTGAGGGTAATTTGTGACCGAGTAAAATGCACAACACATGAAAGACCTTTATTATCCCTGAATATACACAGCAAATTTAAATCCTAATTATTTTTTTCAAACCCATACAAATAATACTACATTCAGTTTGTTAGGTGTGTATAATTAATTAGGCTAAAGTGGATGAGAAAACAAAGCCATAACGACGTGAGGGGAAGCTGAAAAAATACAATAAAACAATTTGAATAATATGTGATTTCTTTCACACACGATAGCCCTGCCTCCATCCCAATTTTCCACAGATACAAATGATTTAAAAACAAGTGCTTTGTACAGGACAGTAAGTCCTTCTTGTTCTGCCAGACACGCAGAAATCAAGTTGAGGGTTCACTTGGGTTGATGATGTCTCAGAGTGATTTTTTCAAGGTCTTTGTCCTTGGAGTGGGATTATGGGTGATCGCACTACTGCAGCAATCCGTATTCACTCATCAATGCCACTCATCTTTGCCCAAAGACACATCATCAGACAGACTTTATTGAAAGTTCATCATGACAGAACGTCGAACTTCACATATTAGAATCATTCTAGCAGAAATCGCTTTTAAAACGAACCGGACATGAAAGGTTAAAAATGTGGCTATAAACTGTGATTATATCTCTTATCATGGCCACAACATTGTTTCTTTAATTGATATAATCATATAAGCAAATCCAATCAATTTCATTTCTCATCACTTTAATTGATATAATCATATAAGCAAATCCAATCCATTTAATTTCTCATCACTTTGTTGCCTTTGTCATATCTTTCACAACACTCTTCCTTGCAGCTTTGTCAAAAACAAAAGCAGTTGACAATTTTCAATTTTCACAATTTTTAGAGTCCCTACCTACGGACCACTACACTAGCCTACATTTATGCTCTATAATATTTTGTGTTCTGGCCAAACCACATAATTCCAGATGTTATATTGCCCGTCTCCCAGACAATTCGCTCTTTTTAATACAGCTAATATATGCGGTAATGTGAAATAATGATGTCGTTTTATTTCATTGTAATTATTGTTAATGAAACCCAACTGTTACTTTTGCCGGGATGAGCGAACCAGACTATACTGCCTTAATTTCACCCCCTGGTTGCATGGAGAATTAATGAACACAAACTCTCCAACTGCTGCAAGCCGTCACACGTTTTCATCTCTCCAGACCTTTAAAAACATCACCGAGACCTCGTCACCGCTCTTGAGTTTGACCGTCTCGCTCAGAGATGACGTCACAAAGTGCCTTTCCTCTGACCTTCACACGGGTGTTTTCGGATGAGGCGAGAATGGTTTCAATGGCACCGAGCCAATTTGTCAAGCCCGTCTAGTAAATGTGGGGCTTATGGAGACGGGCAATGTGTTGGGCCAATTCCCCTCTCATTTAAATTCCGCCTGCAGAACACCTCGTCCTTGGTCTCTGCTTTAATTGCCGTAAACACTGAAGACGCAACTCACTCACTTCCTGTGTTACGCCTATAGCCTAGCTGTCACGGACACACACACACACACACACACACCACGTCTATTTCTCATCTGTGTATGTTCGAGAGTGTGTTTATTTCACCAACCTGTGAATATACACACCCACAACCACGTCACGTTTTCTAAAGAACGTGGCGTCCAAAAACCAAACAATGAAAAGTCGACGCTATCGATTGATAAAATGGCTGCAGTGGTTTTTATTTTTCTCCCTCAGCCCACACATTATCCCACTCAAGTGAGTGCACAGTGTTTGGTGCTCCAGTGGGTATCCTGATCTGCAGAAGGCAGATGTCTCTTATTCAGGGTGCTTTCCCTCTCTCCCTCCCTCCCTCCCTCCCTCCCTCCCTCCCTCCCTCCCTCGTTCCCTCTCCCTCCTCTCGTTTTGTCAGAAGAGTTCTGTGGAAAATCCCCACATCTGACTGCCGAGTCATTGAGATTCCGAACACGACCCCAGCCCAGAACTCAGCGGAGGAAATTCTAATTTTCCCTCTATTTTCTGTCCACATCTCTCTCTCTCTTCATGTTCTCTGTCTGTTGTTTCCTGCTTCACTTCGCTCTATTTCTATTTTTCTTCATTTTCTGCTCCCCCTCTCCATTCGCTTTTGTGACTGGTTGTCCATTCTCTATTTGTGTAATTTTCTCTCTACTCCGCAATGTATAGACCCTGTTCTATTCAAGATATTTCCATCTTATAGGTTAGGTGTAGAGTCAAACCTCTCAGCCTACGGTCTAGACATTATACACACATTTAGACACACATTATGAGATGCATATTAGGATTTGATTTAGGCACATCCATATTTGACATTTTCCGGGTTTTTGCACTTTGTTTGCCTGTAGACGGAACCTCGAATTGATTACACTGATTTTTTTTCATTAATCTGAACACAATACGGTTTAGGTCTCCTTACAGATGTCTTAACGGGGTTCAGGTGTACGCTTGTGGGTCACTCATTCATAAACCTGTTCTGAATCCACTTCAGTGTTTTCCTGGGTATGTGCTTCCGATTGGTGTGTCCTAGTCTGTGGTCCATTGCTCTTTAGATCAGGTTTTCTTCGATGATCTCCCCGTATTCTGCTCTGTTCATCCTTCCTCAATCCTGACAGGTCTCCCAGACCCGGACATTGAGAAGCATCCCAGTAGAGTGATGCGTCCACCCCCTGTCATCACCATAGCGATGGGCTGTACTTTGTTTTGGCCAGACATGGCACTTGGCATTCAAGCCAAATAATTAGATTTCGGTCTCATCAGACCGGAGAATCTATTTCCTCATGCTCTCTGGGTGTATTTCAGGTGACATGATATATGTCATTGACTCAGTACTTGCTTCCATCAAGCCCCTCTTCTGTCTAGGCCTGATTAATAGTGCGCTACAGAGATTGTTTTCCTTCTGGCAGGTTCTTCTGACTGCCCATTGGGTTCTTTGTCAACTGACCAAGGTCCTTCTTGCTTAGTTACTCTGTTTGGCCGGAAGGCCAGACCGGGGCAGATCTTGGTGGTTTGAAACCCTTTTTGACTTCACAATGATTGAGCCCACTGTGCTTTGGGAAACATTCAATAACATAGAAATATTTTATGAGCTTCCCAGATCTCTGCCCTGACACAATTCCAAATCTCGCAGATCAACAGCGAATTCCTTGGGCATTTTCTTTCGTGCCCTGACAAGCATTGTGAATAATGGCAGCCTATATAAAAGACATGTGTGTCTTTCTAAATAATGTCCAATCAAATCAATGCGAAAAAGTTTCAGGAACATCTCCAAGATTCTGAAATGACCCAGGATTCATCTGAGCTCAATTGCGAGGGGCATATTGCTATAAGTCTAAATACTCATAAATATGAAACATTCATATATTTGCATTTCCAATAAATAGGCACACAATTCTAAAATCCTGTTTTGCTATTCCATTACGGGGTATTGTGTGTATATTGATGACAAAACTAATACATTTAATGAATTCTAATGCTGTGTGTATCACCTTGAGTGCTGTCTAAGTGCTCTGTGTGTTTGTGTTTCTTACTTGGTGTGAAAAATCAGTGTTCGGCGGCAATTCTCTGATCGCTTTTTTCAAAGGATGCATTGTTAAACATTAGGGAAACAGCTTACGTACAAATCCTCGGGATGAAGCAGCAACAGAATCTTGTCTCCAAGACAAGCTCTTCCTAATGAACGTGCCAGAGTCCACTTGCTGGAGGATCACAGCCTTCCTGTCCAACTGTGGAAACACCTGTCGGATCCTCTGACCATCAGCACCGGCTCACCTCAAGGCTGTGTCCTGTCCCCTCTTCTCTTCTCCCTGTACACCAACAACTGCACCTCCAGTCACCACTCTGTCCACCTTCTGAAGTTTGTGGATGACACCACCCTCAATGGACTTATTTCTGACGGAGACAAGTCCACCTACAAGTGTGACCACCTGGTGTCATGGTGCCGTCTCAACAACTTGGAGGTCAATGCTCTAAAGACAGTGGAGATGAGAGTGGACATTAGGAGAAGCCCAGCTGACCTTCATCCTATTATCCTGGGTGGCTCCCCTGTCAACAGTGTGGAGTCCTTTCGCTTCCAGGGCAACATGATTGCGCAAGTGGGAGCTAAACATCACTTCTCTCAAAAAGAAAGTGCAACAGAGAAAGTACAAACCGTCCAAGACCATGATGATGAACTTTTACACTGCCATCATTAAGTCCATCCTGACCACACTGAGCAGATCACTGGATGCAACCTCCGGTCTCTAAGTGACCTACACACCTTCATAACACTGAGACGGGCGGCAAAGATTGAGGCGGATCCCTCCCACTCTGGAAATGGACTCGTCAGAACTCTTTCCTCCGGTAGAAGGCTGAGGTCCATCCAGACCAAAACCTCTCGCCACAAGAACAGTTTTTTTCCTCACAACTTGTTTGTAATGTATTATCTCGACCGAATCAAAAGTATTATGGCAATGCTTTATTCTTGAAATGACATTTGATTAGGGTTTGTATAGGCAATGATAATGACCTTATTCTGGGTTATTGAATAATTTGTGAAAACACTACTGGTCATGTATACACGGTAATAACCACTTATAAGCTGTTTTATCACATTGGTCAGAAAAATAGACGAATTCTTCAGTGCTTAAAAGTAATTGTTCTTTTTTATTTACTATAAACACTAACGTAACCTCATGCATTTGTATTTTTCTGATTATATATGAACATTAGTAATTTGCTTTGACCGTGATGCCCAGTGCCACAGATTAATTTTAATAATGTGTTCATTTTATTATTCCTCATTAAGCACACATGAAAGAAACTGTGCTTTTCCAAATTCAAAGTACAGGAAGCACTGATTG
This sequence comes from Dallia pectoralis, assembly GCA_029465975.1. Lineage (NCBI taxonomy): Eukaryota > Metazoa > Chordata > Actinopteri > Esociformes > Umbridae > Dallia > Dallia pectoralis. Next base: position 2,704,485 of record CM055750.1, on the reverse strand, counting down.
ATAAAAACTATGAAAAACACTGTATGAAAAAAAACCATCAACATTAAAAGCAATAAAAAGAAGAAAAATAACTCCCAAAAAAATAAAAAAAAATCAAATTCAAATGCTGCTGGTGTGTTTATTTTAGCTGTTTCATCAATTATGTGTTATTGTACCCTGTCTGGTTTTATAGCTTTGTCAACACGGAAAAAGATTACTTGGTAGTGGTCTCCGAATGAAAAGGTCAAATGAATTGACCACTTTATCTCACAACTGAGAATGTAGCATGTTTGTGACTCAACGTTTGTTTCTACAAGCCATGTAACCACTAGTGATTTTAAGGTATACCAGTGGTGACGTAAAGGCTCTTTATCTCACTCGGGGTAACAGTTGTAGAGACTACAGGGTGTGTGTGTGTGTGTGTGTGTGTATGTGTGTATGTGTGTATGTGTGCGTGTGTGTGTGTGGAAACAAATGTGCGTGCTTGTGTGTGTGTCTGTGTATGTGTGAGGGAAAAAGTGTGAGAAATATATTTTTTCTGAATGTAGAAACGTCCATTCATTCAACATAGAGGCAGGCAGAAGTAAATGAGCTAATGTTTAACTACCCCAGGTCCCTCCTGTTTGTAAATGTTAATGAATAGCTGAACAAAACCCAAGGCCTCATCCATCCTCGTTACATTTTACCCCTGTTTCCTTCCAATTAGTTTGTCCCCGTATCCGCTGCGTCGTACAAAAACCCTCTCCTCCCAACCGAAGTACTTCTGGGGTAAACAAACCTAAACGTGGTTGTTTGAGCAAAGGAAAGAACTTCATAATTGTGCGTTGGTACCAACATCATTTTGTAGTGGGAACTATTTATGATGATGGCAAAATCCGATTGGGAGAGAAAAAGATGTGAAGACGAATCCCCTGAGGTTTTACGTCTATTAGAAATATATTTTCCCCCTCTCTCTCTGACACTATTTATAGAACCAATGTTTACTTTTTATTATTCTGTCAAAAGATGACGCAAATTTAGACCTGTCTCTGGAGTGGTGACCTATTTGGTCTGACTGGATTAATGGCAGCCGGAAAAAAGATGATAGCTTCACGTTCGTAGCTCACAGAAAGCCAGGGTTGCAGTCATTTATCATAAAGAATCGAAATATCTATAGCATTTGGGGATGTGGTGAAAATAATAAGAATGTTCATGTGATGGGATGCCAGGTCATATGTGGACCTATATTACATATAATTACATTTGTGCAGTTAATAAACACAGACTATTTAAGTCACTTAGATAGCGACGGTGAGGAAACATATATATAACATATAAACATATATGTAAATCCGCACTGTAAACCCACAGGTGATATATTTATCTCCGCAGCAAGGCCTCTCAGTTATACATGAGGGAACTGTGTCCGGCGTCAGTTAGCATGTTGAACACAAATAGACTGGTATGGTGTAACTTTACTGAAACAGTATCCGGCGTCAGTTAGCATGTTGAACACAAACAGACTGGTATGGTGTAACTTTACTGAAACAGTATCAGTTAGCATGTTGAACACAAACAGACTGGTATGGTGTAACTTTACTGAAACAGTATCCGGCGTCAGTTAGCATGTTGAACACAAACAGACTGGTATGGTGTAACTTTACTGAAACAGTATCCGGCGTCAGTTAGCATGTTGAACACAAACAGACTGGTATGGTGTAACTTTACTGAAACAGTATCCGGCGTCAGTTAGCATGTTGAACACAAACAGACTGGTATGGTGTAACTTTACTGAAACAGTATCCGGCGTCAGTTAGCATGTTGAACACAAACAGACTGGTATGGTGTAACTTTACTGAAACAGTATCCGGCGTCAGTTAGCATGTTGAACACAAACAGACTGGTATGGTGTAACTTTACTGAAACAGTATCCGGCGTCAGTTAGCATGTTGAACACAAACAGACTGGTATGGTGTAACTTTACTGAAACAGTATCCGGCGTCAGTTAGCATGTTGAACACGACAGACTGGCATGGTGTAACTTTACTGAAACAGTATCCGGCGTCAGTTAGCATGTTGAACACAAACAGACTGGCATGGTGTAACTTTACTGAAACAGTATCCGGCGTCAGTTAGCATGTTGAACACAAACAGACTGGTATGGTGTAACTTTACTGAAACAGTATCCGGCGTCAGTTAGCATGTTGAACACGACAGACTGGCATGGTGTAACTTTACTGAAACAGTATCCGGCGTCAGTTAGCATGTTGAACACAAACAGACTGGTATGGTGTAACTTTACTGAAACTGTATCCGGCGTCAGTTAGCATGTTGAACACAAACAGACTGGTATGGTGTAACTTTACTGAAACAGTATCCGGCGTCAGTTAGCATGTTGAACACAAACAGACTGGTATGGTGTAACTTTACTGAAACTGTATCCGGCGTCAGTTAGCATGTTGAACACAAACAGACTGGTATGGTGTAACTTTACTGAAACTGTATCCGGCGTCAGTTAGCATGTTGAACACAAACAGACTGGTATGGTGTAACTTTACTGAAACAGTATCCGGCGTCAGTTAGCATGTTGAACACAAACAGACTGGTATGGTGTAACTTTACTGAAACAGTATCCGGCGTCAGTTAGCATGTTGAACACAAACAGACTGGCATGGTGTAACTTTACTGAAACTGTATCCAGCGTCAGTTAGCATGTTGAACACAAACAGACTGGTATGGTGTAACTTTACTGAAACAGTATCCGGCGTCAGTTAGCATGTTGAACACAAACAGACTGGTATGGTGTAACTTTACTGAAACTGTATCCGGCGTCAGTTAGCATGTTGAACACAAACAGACTGGTATGGTGTAACTTTTCTGGGACCGTCGATGTTGCATGAAAACGAAGACAATCAAGCTTCATTACGGTTGTGTAAAATTAATTATATTCAGCTCCCTGCGAGACAAGCTGCTGGGGTGTGTAATAGATGCATAATTAAATCCCCTGTGGTCTCGCTGCTGAGTTTCTACAACCCATTCCCACTCCATCATTGTCCTTCTATATAAACACTATATTAAAAAGAATCACTGCGAAACCTGCTGCACTCACACACAGAACCTAAAAGAGTACGATTCCCCAGAGCCGCAAACTAGAACGTATTCATAAAGCCCAGGCGTGGTTGATTCAATTTAATTCAACGTCATATGTTTCTACAAAATAGCAAGCGTGTCCCAACTCGCGCCCAATTTGCATCCTATAGTACACTGCTTTACACTAGTCAAAACTAGTGCACTGGAGAGAATCGGGCGCCATTTAGGATGGATACTATCAGTGAGGCTTTATTGGCCGCTCTCATTGTCACTGGATTAAGAGCATCCGAAGAGAGAAATGTGGGATGCATAGTTCTTGTCAGATGGGTTGGGTGTGAGGGATACAGACTCAATATGTACGGTGACAGTATGAGCACAATCTGCAGGTGATCTCTACTGAATACAGCTCCAGCTTGTATTGGTGTGTGTTGGTCAGACTCCCCAAAAATGTGTGTTTCTGATTTCAGAAGTAGATCATAATATACATATGTTTCTTTGTAAAGAATATTGAATTGCGTCTATGTATGGTTGTGCAGTATAAATAAACTTGCTGGCTTGCTTGCTCAGACAAACACCTCACATATACCATATAGACCACACACACACACCTCACATATACCATATAGACCACACACACACCTCACATATACCATATAGACCACACACACCTCACATATACCATATAGACCACACACACCTCACATATACCATAGACCACACACACACCTCACATATACCATATAGACCACACACACCTCACATATACCATATAGACCACACACACATCACATATACCATATAGACCATATAGACCACACACACACCCTCACATATACCATATAGACCACACACACCTCACATATACCATATAGACCACACACACACCTCACATATACCATATAGACCACACACACCTCACATATACCATATAGACCACACACACACCTCACATATACCATATAGACCACACACACACACCTCACATATACCATATAGACCACACACACACCTCACATATACCATATAGACCACACACACACACCTCACATATACCATATAGACCACACACACACACCTCACATATACCATATAGACCACACACACCTCACATATACCATATAGACCACACACACACCTCACATATACCATATAGACCACACACAC